>PVKU01016145.1:0-15685 GCA_004027475.1 Anoura caudifer | reverse complement strand
CCCCCCCCCCCCCCCCCCCCCCCCCCCCCCCCCCCCCCCCCCCCCCCCCCCCCCCCCCCCCCCCCCCCCCCCCCCCCCCCCCCCCCCCCCCCCCCCCCGCCCACCACCAGGCCGGAGCGAGGCCGGCATCCCACGAGGAGGCCCAGGCTCACCTTGATGTTGCAGGCCACGGCCTTGCCGTCCTCGCCCTTGTACATGAGCTTCATGCCGCGCAGGGCGCTCATGGCCTGGATGAAGCCGGCGTACTCGCAGTACTGCACGTACGCCTCGAAGTTCAGGTGGCCCCCGAAGCTGAAGGTGTGGAAGTTGCGGCCGGTCATCTCCTCGCGGTAGGGGTCCAGCATGGGGATGTCCACGTTGCGGATGGCCCCGAACTTCTCGAACACCCTGACCAGCACCTCCTCGCTGGGCTTCTCGGAGCCCGAGTCCTTGAGGGCGAACCACTTGCAGGGCAGCCCCTCCAGGTGGACGGTGTCAGGGCGCTCCCCGGGCAGGGTCTCGTTCATGTCCTTGGCGTCGCGGAAGAAGGAGTCCCAGTCGTGCCGGCTGGGGAAGTCGACCTTGAACTCGGCGGCGCGCACCTTGAGGATGTCGGAGAAGCCGCTGAGCTTGATGGTCTTGCCGTCCAGGCAGGCCAGGAAGGACTTGACCAGGCTCTTGTTCTCCACCTCGCCCTCGAAGCGGATGAAGTCCATGGTGCTCTTGGAGATGCGCAGCGTGGAGAACTGGTGGCTGTGCACCATGCCCTTGAGCCGCTCCATCACCTCCCAGTTGGAGATGGACTTCCCGGGCTGCTTCAGCTGCGGCAGTGCCACGCTGATGGTCATCTTGGTGATGGGCTTCAGGTAGAGCCCGTACACGGGGCACAGGTCCACCGCCTCCGACGTGTCGTGCACGATGGTAGCCGATGCCATCGCCGGGACCGGGGGCCTGGAACACACACCTCGGTCAGCCCCCCCCCCCGAGGCCCAGGGAGGACACGGAGACCGCCTGCCTCTCTGCCCTCACCACCCGAGACGGCTGTCGGTTTTACGCCATCAGATTACACTGAACGGAGAAAGAACGGGGTGGACAGAAACTTTTAAGGACAGGTCAGCAGCCGAGCCTCCGTCAGCACCCACCTGCACCGGGAACCCAGGCCCAGCTCCCCACCCTCCGGGCAGCAGCAGGGGGAGGCAGGGGGGAGGCAGACTGGAGCCCGCCTAGCTCCCCGAAGGGTGCAGGCAACTGGCTGGGGAAGGCTCACAGCTCAGCTCCAAGAATCAGGGAGGGTCTTGGAGGCGGCAACCTGGTGTGGGCGACGATGAAACAGGAAGTTCTGTGCTGATGAAACCGTCCCTCTCTCCGCCCCCGAGTTAAAGTTGAAAGGCACACAGCCTTCTGCCAGCTTGGGGCTGGCAGTGACCTGTGGCCCGTTCCTCCCCCACTTCTCTGGGCAAGTCTCCCCTACTGGTTGAACAGGTCCTCGGGGAGCCAGCCTCCAGCCAGGACCTGACACCAGACACCCAGACCGTGCAGGTGGCCTGTCCAGCCACCTGCCCACCAGCTCTGCTCACCCACCAGCCCAGCTGGGGCAGTTCCGGAGGCACAAGCCCTGGGGCACAGCTGGAGGGCGGGGCCCCAAAGCAGGAGGGTCTGGGCACCCCCAGGTCACTGGGGAGCAGGCAGCAGCGAGCAGTTTCCCAGGCAGGGCCCTGCCCCCATGCCCAGGACTGCCCTAGGTTACCCCAGGCCACCCCCCAGTCCCCGGTGGTGGAGGGCCTCTCCAACGCCTCCACCGCCTCCAGCAGCCTCGGGAGCAGCCTGCCTCCCCCAGCGGCCCCCTGTCATTTGGGTAACCCCGACAACCCCCTAGGACCCTTGGTACCCCGGCTTCCCTGGTCCCCTGTGCTCTTGGCTTTTCAGGAACAGCTCCCCGCCCCGTAACCCCGAGCAGCGAACTCCCCACCACCCTTGGTGTCCACGGCAACCCCCCCCTAGACCCAGGCCCCCACCGCGCCGTTGCTAAACCCAACCCAGGGTACTCCGGCCCACGGTTATGTCCTGACCCTCCAGGACCAGCGAACTCCGGTCCCCTGGATCCTGGCTCCCCGATCGCCCAGTATCCCCTGCCCCCCAGACCAGTTCCCCGGGGCCGCCAGTGCTCCAGGACCCCGTGGACCCCCGCCCCATAAAACGCTCGGCGCCCAGGATGCCCCAGACCCGCAGGCCACAGCGACCCCGCCCGCAGACAACTGGCCCGCCCTCCGAAGACCACCGCCCCGCAATACCTGCAGCCCCGCGATCCCCAGGACCCCCCGGAACCCCAGGCGCCCGGTACTGCCGCCCGCTCGAGGACGCCCACCGCCCACCGACCCCGGCCCCGGCCCCCGCCCCCGGTCGGTCCGCGCCGCCGAGCCCCCTTCCGGCGCCTCGCAGACCCCGGCCCCCGGTCCCGGCCGCCTCACGGAGGAAGGCGACTGCGGGCGGCGCTCACCGCCGCGGGGCTCCGCCTGCGTCCCCAGCCGCCGCCGCCGCCTAGGTCCCGGCGCGCCGCGGTCCGCCAACGACCCCGGCAGCGCAGGCCTGTCGCCCCGGAGCCGCCACCGTCCGCCGGAAGCGCCCCCCGACGCTGACCGCTCTTGTGACGCACTTCCGCTTCCGGCTCTCGGGCCGGCGGAAGCGGACGCGCGGCGGCCCCAGGCTGCTCCTCCAGGCCCCGACCCCGCCCCCCGGGGCGGGACTTCCGGGGGCTCGGGGGTTGAGCCTAAGCGGCCCTAGGCTCTGCACTGCGCGTGCGCGAGGCCGCCCGCGTCCCTCTGCAGCACCTGCGGGCGGGTGTGGGCAGTCGTCTGCTTTCACCTCGGGAAGAATGGGCCCGGGTGTTTCCCCCCACAAATTACCATGATAAGCAGATATTACATTGCAGTGTGAATTAACTGCGAATTATTTATTATCCAGCCGTGCAGGGGACTGGTTATTTCGCTTATTTCATTATGCCTGTTGATTAATTATCCATTGTGTCATTTAATTTTAAATTATTTATTATCTCACCAAGTATTTATTATTTAGTTACTTTTATTTAGTACGTATCTTGGTTGTCTAAATTAGACACTTCCCTCCAGGTGGCATGATGTCCTTACGTGATATAAACATGTAATATAATGCAAACATAGGCTATGCAAATATTTTAAATGTTTCATATTTTCATACTCTTGAGACGCCTCCTTTTTAAGGACATGAAATTTAAAGGTAAATAGACTACATTTGATATAGGATATTGAGTGTAATTTTATGCATCCGGATAGTGCGTTTTTACGTGATAATGTATTCTTATACGACCACATTATTGGATTGTAAATGAGCCAATTTGCATGTCTTCAGCTTCCGCATTGTGCCAGACCCTGCCACGGTAATGACGCCCCAAATGTGTCACACGAGCCCCCCCCCCCCCAGAAAACACAGGCTTGGAAAACTGAGGTCAGGGGAACCCTCTGCCCACGTGGTAGCATCAGGGGGAGGAGGGGGTGAGGCTGGAACGCCATGTCGAGGGGCCTTCCGCACAGAAAGCGGCTCCTGGGGAATTTCTGGCTGCCTCTGTAGTCCCCTGATCTTCACCTTGACGTCCACCTGACAAGGAGGACACAGAGGCTCCCCGGTTCCCCAGGAAAGGGGCCCAGCCTCGAACCCACGCAGGCTTCCGAGTGGGGCCTGCATGTTTGCTGTCCTTGGAAACACAGAGATGTTTGCTGTCCCCTGCACAACTAGCGTCCCCAAGACAGCCTGGCCTACGGAGGGCGCCTTGCTTCCCTGGGAACCTGTTACATCTGGAAGCCGTGCTCTCCGAAGACTTTCCGAACGAAATGGAGAAATCCAAAATGTATTATTTACTCCTCGGGAACCAGCCAGCCCAAGAGACGAAATAATTGGTGAAACATTGGAGGGAAAGCCTGTTAAAGTTTTGAGCAAGATACTTCTCCTCTAGAGGCATCTGAAGGTAGAAAAAGAAAACTTCTGATTATGTGCACCGTCCCCCTGGGTCCCCCTGTGATAATGGGCATGAGAGCGCAAATCACACGCACTGAGCATGAACAGGGACTGGGAACATGATGGCAGATCCCTCCCAGGATTTTGTGGCAAAGGTCAAAGAATCCGTTGCAATCAAGTCCCTAATCGGTTGATTGAAGGGGAGCAGATTCCCCTGGGTGGGCCTGCCCTAACCAGGTGTCGGAGTCAGAGTGGAAAGATGAAGTTTGCAGCAGCAGAAAACAAAACAAAGCAAGCAAACAAACAAACAAAAAAACCCGTGGTTGCCTTGACACGGCCAGCTGCCTTGTACTGAAAACGACCTTTAAATTCAACTTTAATCTTAACCTCAAATCACATGCTAACCCTAATGCTAACCATAAAGGGTCATAAACCTAATACTAACCTCAACACTTACCGAAACTCAACCCCGAGCCCCACAGTAAACCTAAAACTAACGCTAATTTTTACCGCAACCCAAACACGAGCCCTGAACATAACCCGTACGTCCACCCATCCATCCATCCATCCTCCAATCATTCATCCATCCACCATCCATTATCCATCCATCCGTGTGTCTGTCCATTATTCTAGCCACCAACCCATCCCTCTGGGCACCAATATATCCATTCATCCCTCCATCCATCCCTCATCCGCCTGTCCCTCCACCCATCCGCCCACCACCCAGCACCCACCTCCGTCTCTGCACCTCCACGCACCTCAGATACACCTGCCCCCTAAGCCACGATTGATAACAACTCCCTTCCACCAGGGGGCGCACCCCGCACCCTGATCAACACTGGAAGGAGCCTTGAACAGAGAGGCCTTGAGACTCCGGATAATCCCACTAGCAAAGACCTGGGCCCAGTGGTTCCCCACGTACATCACCCTATTTAAGAAAACTGCTCTTTGCAACTCGCCGTGTTATTAGACGATTCTTTTCTTAAAGTCTATTTTATTGATTATGCTGTTACAGTTCCCCCATTTTTTCCTCTTCTGCTCCTCTTTGCTGGGTAACCCTCTCCCCTCCGGCAGTCCCTCCCCCCTTCATTCATGTCCGTGGGTTGTACGTGTAAGTTGTTTGGCTTCTCCATTTCCTATACTGTTCTTAACGTCCCTCTGTCTATTTTGTACCTGCCATTTATGCTTCTTATTCCCCCCACTTTTCCCCCCATTCTCCCCCCTCCCCCTCCCTGCTGATAACCCTCCAGGTGATCTCCATTTCTGCGATTCTGTTCCTGGTTGTTAGTTTGTTTTTGTTTGTGTGGATTTTTTTTTTTAAGTTTGGTTGTTGATAGTTGTGAGTTCGTTGTCATTTTACTGTTCGTATTTTTGATCTTCTTATTTTCCTTAAATAACTCCCTTTCACATTTCATAGAATAAGGGCTTGGTGATGATGAACTCCTTTAACTTGACCTTATCTGAGAAGCGCTTTATCTTCCCTTCCATTGTAAATGACAGCTTTGCTGGATAGAGCAATCTTGGATGTAGGTCCTTGACTTTCATGACTTGGAATACTTCCTTCCAGCTCCTTCTTGCCTGTGAGGTTTCTCTTGAAAATCAGCCGATAGTCTGATGGGCACTCCTTTGTAGGCAACTCTCTCCCTTTCTCCTGCTGCTTTTAAGATGCTCTCTTGATCTTTAACCTCTGGCATTTTAATTACAATGTGTCTTGGTGAGTTGCCCTTCGGCTCCAACTTCTTCGGGACTCTCTGAGCTTCCTGGACTTGTATGTCTATTTCCTTGGCCAAATGAGGCAATTCTTTACTTATCCCAAAACTTCATGCAACCAAGCCTGCCACGTTCGGTAAAAAAGAGAGGGTGCGATGTGGTCTTTGAAGCGGTTGCACCCGGCACTGGGGACAGTGCAGGAGCTAAACGCTTACCTCCACTGGTGCCGGGTGTGTTAATGAACCTGATTTTCAATAACACAGTCGACGCAACCTAGTGCAATAACTGCCATTCTTCCTGCACGCACTTTCTGACGGGCTCACCCATCCCACTGCTGGCGATTCATTCTATGGGTTTCCCTCACAGATGCACAAAGCGATATGCAGCAGTTACATTTCATAGATGTGTGTCTATAGATAATACATTTGTGTGTGGGCAGCTGTAGAATAAAAATGCAGAAGTTATGTGAAGGGCGTTTGGTGAGATGGCAGAGGTCTGGTGGGGGCATAACAATGACCTTGAAGTCCAGGTTCCGGCCCCGAGGTGACGTTGATAGCATGAGCTCCAGCAGGAAAGCAGAATGAGACAAGGGAGGGTTTGGAGCAGAAGGAGGCAGGTGGCTCCCATCAGGCTTGCAGGTACCGGCTGCCTAGTGAGGTCAGGAGCCCAGGGTGAGTCTGGAAGCAGAAGGAAATGGGGTGTGGAAGCCACAGTCCCAGGGCAGACAGAGAAGAAACCGTGTGCAATGCATCAACCCATTGCTTTCTTCCCCAATTCATCTGTCCATCCATCCAGCCATCCATCCACCCATCTATCCACCCATCCATCCACCCATTCTTCCATCCAGCCATCCATCCACCCATTCTTCCATCCACCCATGTATTGATCCACCCATCCATCCAGCCAGCCAGCATCAATGGGTGACAACATACATTGATGACCAGGGAAGCTCCCCTGAGCCTCCGCATCCTGTTTCCATCGGTACTCAACCAGCTGCTGTCCACATGGCTGACCTTAGCCTCCAGCCCCTCCCACATGTCCCAGGCAGCAGCTTTGGCCCCATCCCCTCCTGGACGTTGAAACTGATACAGCATGTCCCCGAGACCTCATCAGAAACCACATCAGCTGCCCAGTGGCCCAATGTCCACGCAAAGAAAAATGCTCCTGTTACAGGGAGAACATTCCGGGGACCTGCGGGTGATGTGCCAGGAGCAGAGAACAAGAGCTAGACCCCTCTGTGGCTCCGGTGAAACCGTCTCTACAGCAAAACAAGGTACAAAACAGCTTCAACGCCCGGTAAGCGCTCTGAAGGAAGATAAGAAAGCGTTGATAACAAAGGGGCAGGGCAGACTCCCCTAAAGAGAGCAGACCGGTTGTTCAGGGTTTGAGGAAGGAAGTTAGGGGACCCGGGCCTCCAGGGGCAGAGTGTGTGCCCTGCACCTAGCAGAGGAGTGTGTGTGGGGGGGTGAGGTGTGGCTGCCTGTGCTCAGGGGACTTTCCACGGGAAAGGTCACAGCAAGTTTCCACGGGCGCCCCAGGAGCAGGGACACCTGGTGCAGGTTCCAGTGGCAGGTCACTGGGTTGGGATCAATCTCAGCTCCGACTTGGAGAACCAGTGTTTCCTGGAGCGGAACGTTCGCTGATCATGTTCAGAGATACCCTGCACTTTGAGCGTGGTTCGCCCCTGCGTCACAGACCTGGGTCTTCGTGTTGGGGCTTTCTCCGTTTCGTACCCCCGATTCTGCATAGTTGGCGCAGAGATTTTGGGGTTTTTTTTAAAGCAAATTGTGCCAGCCCCGCCTCTGTAAATCTTCCCAGAGAGAATGTGCTAATCCTGGGTCTTCCGGAGTCCCTTATCCCCTGGTCCTACCCCCCATCCCCGCTGCGTAACATCCTTGTTGGCCTGCGGTGTGGGTGCGGTGGGGAGAGAAGGGACTCCAGTGCGTCCGAGAATGCCTGGGGCAGGGGAGGCGGTGAAACAGGTGGTCCCCGTGCAGCCCTGTTCCTGAGAGGACCAGGAGGACCGAGAAGCAATCTCCGCCAACCCATGAGGCCCATGTTTGGGGACGGTAGCCATTGACGACAGCCCGAGGAGAAACACGCGGATTCCAGGAATCAATGAGCTGCGGACGTGTGAGTGAAACGCTGAACACGTACCTCGGGGCGGGCGGGCGGGCGGCGGGGGCTCGGCTCCGCTTGGTGAAGAGAGGGGAATCAGACGTTGAGAAGACCAGATCAAAGGACCCGAGGTGGAGATACAAAACCAAGATAAAGATGTGACATGTGCTTATTAGTCACCCTCTGGCCTTCCCTTTCCTTGTCAGAGTAACTGAGCTGTATTGCAGAGTAGAGCATACAGTGCCCGGCCAGGATGGGCAGATTCCTGCAGAGCTAAGCATACAGGGATGGGCCAGCTGTAGACGCCGAGGCGGGTGTCAGCAGGGACGGGTCCTGGGCCCCGGCCTGCCAGGGACATGCGTGAGCAGCGCCCCGTTGGGAGAAGGCAGTGACCAAACGCCTGGTTCTCAGGGACTGAGGCTCATCTCCCACGGCGGGGTCCTGAGCGGGAGGGGAGGGGTTGCCCGGGTCCGGAATCCCCGGGACCCCTGTTAACTAGACTGGGATCCGGCGTCCTAGCACTGGCAGGGTTTGTCCTCACCATCAGTCTGCCCATCATCCAACCATCACCTATCCGCCCAGCCACAGATCCATCCACCTCCACATCCCTCCACCTGTGCTTCCTTCCGTCCATCCATCCATCCGTCCATCCATCCACATCTCAACCGTCCACTCATCCGTCCATCCGTCCATGCACGCTTTGAAAAATGCATCCATGCATCTGTCCATCCCTCCCTCTATCCATCCATCATTCATCCATTCACACATCCATCCATTCATCCATCCCTCCCTCCATCCACCCATCCATCATCCATCCATCCATCCATCCATCCATCCATCCACTCCCTGATCCACCCTCCCATCTACTCATCCATTCACCTGCCTCCCATCCATCCTTTTCACACTTCTGCTCACCTGACTTCAACAGAAGCTCGCCCCCCCCCCAAATGCAGTCTCATACTCCCCTTCCTCCCCCTCTCATGTTCAACTGAGAGGGAGCCTCTGTCTTTCACCATTTCTCCTGCCCAAGTGACTCTCCGCCTTCCGTGATATTTAAATCCCCTCCAGGTCACTGTCCTTATTTCAAGTGGCAACCTGTGGTTGGTCCAAGATTTTTTGCCCCCGTTTGTACTGTCTTAAGAGATTGCCTAAGATGCGCATTGTTATGCCGGTGAGTGAGCTTGGGGCCGTACTTTCCTTGCCCCACCCCCACCCCCGCCAGGAGACGCAGCCAGCCAACACCTGGAAACCGTCACTCAGTGTGGCTGGTGGCTGTTTTGTTTTGTTTTCTTCCTCAGCAGCTGGGTTGCCACCACACCTCTGTCCCTCCGCACCCCCCCCCCGCCCCCCGGCCCCCCGGGCCCCGCAGGACTCCAAGGGTTCAGAGGAGCCGTTTTCCTGCTGATCCCTCCCAGAGGCCCCGGCTGCTCTGCTGGGCTGCGCAGGGCTGGGGAGGCAGGTGGGGCTGATGGTTCACGTCCTGCCTCCTTGTGGGACTATTTTTACCATCACTCCCCAGGCATCCTGTGGCTACGGTCACACGCCTGGCGCGCGGAACTCAAGGGACGTTTGCATCTGGAAGTGGGGCTGGCCGACATTGTCCGCCTTCTCTTCTGCCCAGAAGGGGTCAGCACCTGGGGGCCCAGGACGCTCTGTAAACTGGCAGCCCCTTGGTACCCCCTGGGTCTTCGTCCTGCCTCGGGCAGCCAGAGAAACGGCGTGCAGGGGGCTCGGCCTGCCCGAAGTGGGTCCTGGACGTTCACAGAAAGAACCAAGCGTCCTGCACTCGGGACACGGACACGGCGCACGGGGAAGGGGCTCGAGCCGGGACCCGCCGTCCTGCAGGCTGCGTGGCTTCCACTGCCCACTCTGCGGCCGTGCGACCTTGGACGGGCGGGAATGCCCTGGGAGGCCAGCTCCCTCCTCTGTGGATGGAGGGCCTGTGCATCTGGGACCCCTGGGAAGGACCCGAGGGACTACCGATAAAAGGGCCCGCTCTCCCTTCACGCCCATCACAGTGGCCGCCATACGGAAACAGGAAAGTGCAGGATGAGGCGCATGTCCGCAATCTGGGGCCTCCGACGCCACCGTCCTGCCTGCTCCCGTCGCCCCAGAACAGGAGTTTGGGGTGGAAAAACGTTTTCCTGTCAAAACTCCTGAGACCTGCTGCGTTGGGGCTCTCGCTGTTTGGTGCTGGGGAAAACTGACAATGCTTTGCTCCGTGGAGTAATTTGCTTATTTTTTTCTCCGGGATACCAGGTATACGTATAAAGATAGGTAACGATACATCGTTATTAATACGTGATTGATATGTGGATAAATATACGATTGATAGTACACTATTGATTGGTTAATTGATAGATATCGATGGAAGAACATTGATTATAGATGAGAGAAATGGATGGATAGATTGAGGAATGATGAATTGGTAGATGAGATTTATAGATAGAAGAATCATAGACAGATGATAGCTGTGTGGGTAAATACATAGGTGATAAAAATACATAGATGTAGATGGTAGAAAAATGATCAATTTGTAGATGTATAGATGATAAACAGGTGGGTGCTAGATAGACAGATGTGATAGATAAATAATCAATTGGTAGAGAAATAGATATATCGATTGGTCATCTATAGATGATGGGTAGTAGATACATAGAGAGAGGTGACAGATACAGATGATGTGTAAATGATGAGTGGGTGGATAGAGCTACATGGCTAGTTCGATGGATAGATAGATAAATGGATAGATAGATAAGCAGACCGATACAGATCGATAGGTGAGACACAGATAAATTGGTGACAGATAGAGCAGACTCTCTGCCGCATTTCTGGGCTGCTGCATGTGGGGGGTGGGGGGCGTCTGAGGGTGAGAGAAAGGGGGCTCCGGTGCCTGAGCTGGGCTGTCTTCAGCTGCTCACAGAGGATCAGCGGTGGGGCGGGCCGGCCGGCGTGCGCCTCAGAGGAAAACCCCAAACCGCATGGGGGTGGGTGCCCTCTGTGGGTGGGCCCGCAACCCCCAGCGTGCCTCAGCACGAACCCATCTTCCACAATAAAGCATGGCCCTGACCTCGGGTCCCTCCCCTGCAGTGAGCGCTGGGACCTGAGGACCCGAGGACTCCAGGGGGGCGTCGGGCAGGGAGAGGTCCTCTCGGGAGGGCCAGGCGCAGGCCTGTCCGCCCCCGGGGCTCAGAGGAAACGGAGGGGTGAGCTGGACAGTGCACAGTCAGCACAGACCGTCCCCACAGGCCCATCTAGGCCTGATACATTTGTTACCACCTGCGCGCGGAGAGCGATACATTGTTGCCAGCTAGAGCCTGCAGCTGCGGTGCGGACCTTTCCCTGTGCCAGGACCCCAGCCACCACCCGTGTGACATTGGGCTGTGCCACCTTCTTGGCCTCCTCTGGGCTGTGACCGTGTCTCACACTTGTCTTGCTTTGAGGACTTGGATAATTTTGAGGAGCGGTGGCCGGGCATTTGCAGGGCGCCCCTTTCTTTGGGTTTTGTGTGATGTTTTTCTCCAGGCCAGATGGGGGTTGTGGCTTCCGGGTAGGAAAAGTACCGGTCTCACCATGTCCAGCATGCTCGCTGCCCCATGGACGTGGCCTCCGTCACCTGGGCGAGGTGTGTCTGTCAGATGTCTGCACGGTAAAGGTTCGGGAACCCCCATTTCTTGCTTCGCGTCCGCTCTTAGCAAGGACACCATAACCCACCCTCGGGGGCACGAGTTCTCTCCGTCCGTGTGCAGGGTTCTCACAGGAAACTTGAGCAGAGGGTGCTTACCAGAAGTGGGGGAAGGTGAGAAGTAACGATTCTCATCACCCGCCCCTGCCGAGGCCCAAGGCATGCTATTTTTGTCCACCTAGCGACGTCCTGCGGAAGGCTGCTGCTGTGGTCCAGGCACCAGGGCCAGGTGGGGACAGCCGCTGTCCCCCATTCTCAGCCGTGTCCCCAACCCCGGTGGGGCCGCAACACCACTCGGACTTTCACGTTAGACATTCATTCCTTTGGCGTTGACGAGACAGCTCCTGGAGCCCGTAGGAACCGGCATGCCTGCGGAAAATCGTTTAATTCCAACTGAGACAGGAATAGACCCAGGATAAGGTGTCTGCAGATGAAAGAATCCTCCGCGCTCACTTCACTGCTCCAGTGAGTCCAGTGAACAGCCTCTGAATCCTCCAATGTCTCTTGCCCCTTCCCCAGTCCGTCCTCAGGCTGCTCCTGGCTGCTTCCCACACCCCTCCTGTCTGTCTTGGGGTCCTTAGCCCGTTTGATGCTTAACTCAGGGCCTTGTGCAACAGCGTCTGCAAAACCTCCCTCCGGCTACCCAGAGGTCAGACATCATTACAGGGCTGGCGCTGGGGACCTTGGCTTCAGGAAGGATTTTAGAAACCTGGCTTGCTACGACGGCCAAGGTCATGCAGGCCGTTGGCTGGCGTTCCCCCTGCCTGCCGTCTCTTTCCAAGGGTGGTTATGGCCGGACGTCTGTGTCTGCAAACAGCCATCACGCTGGGGGGGGGGGGGGGGAGTTCTAGTTTTCTCTGTCTCCAGGGCTAATGTTCTCTCAACGTTTAGCATTTGATAGCGTGAGGTGCTATTTTCCCATCTACCACGGGCAAGACAAGGTCTGGAAAGGCGCAGAAGGAGCTCACGCCCCCTCTCACCACGGGACGGGGCTGAGTCCCACGCAGCTGGGTGGTTCTCCTGCAGCCTCCAGGTGATTTTGGGCAAGCCCGTTAGCCTCAGAGGATTGGTGAATTCGAACACAGAGAAAGATTCAATGAGTCCATTTTGCACCTTGGCTGGGTCCCAGCTGCAGAAGATGGACAGACAGACAGGAGGGACGCAGCCTCCAGCCCAGGGACACCTGGAGGAGCCCCCGGGGCTGGAAGAGGTGGGAAGGACCCTCCCTGGAGCCTGTGGAGGGAGCTTGGCCCTGGGATGGATGGAGGATGGCAGAGGTCTGATCTGCAGGAGGCGGGGGAGGGTGAATTTCACCGGTTGTAAGCCTCCCATTTCTGGTCTTTTTTTTCTTTCCAGCTCTCTCAGGGCACTTGCTTTTAAAATATGCAACCTTCTGAGTTGTCTGTCCCTGGAGACCCCGGGGCATGAGACCCAGAGGGAAGGAACCTGCTCTCACTGGGTGGCTGGGCCCTCGGCCGAGGCCCAGACAGTTCAGGGCAGCCCCGTCAAGTCCAGCTGGGCCTCTGCCACCCAAGGGGCTGTTTTCGGTCTTAAATATCAGGGTGGCCACGTCACCACACCTCAGAGGGACTCCCGGTCACCTGGCCCTAGCAGCTAAGCTGGGGTGGGGGTGAGCTCTGGGTGCGCAACAACGTCCGATTCAGTTTTACTTTTTGTTTTTCTGTCCAGAGAAGCAGCTCCAGCAAGTCCTTAACTGTGTTCACCACCGGGGGCCCCCCTTTGCCCGGGGGCTGTGCCGAAAAAGGGCTCTGATTTGAGGGGCGTCGATGGGATGTGGGTGCGGATCTGGACTCTGGGCTCACGGCGTGGACCCGGCGGGGGCAACACCGGAGGGGCCGGCGTTTCAATCAATGGAGACCAGTGTCTGTTACTCTCATTTTTAGAACTGGAGATGAGATTCACACCGCCCACAGGGCGCTGTTTGGAAAGCGGACCCCTCCGCAGCGTGGAGCGGGTTCAAAGTGTCGCGGGACAAGAACATTGTCATGTGCCCAGAAGGAGGCCCGTCCCCATGCACAGGCCCCCTCCCCCCCTCCCCCAGCCCCTGAGGGCCACTGGCCTCCTCTCTGTCCCTGTGGATTCGCCTGCTCCGGACGTTTCCCACGCACGGAATCCACACCGTGGACCGTGGGTGCCTGGCGTCTCTCACGCAGCCTCCCGTGCTCCAGGTGCCTCCACGCTGCCGCCTGAGTCAGAGCCCCACTCCTGTTCCTGGCTGCGTCCTTTTCCGCTGCGTGGCCGGACCCCGTTCTGTTTAAGTCTGTCCGTGCTTCTGTGGATACCGGGTTGCTCCTACCTTTTTTTGTCCATGGCCAACAGCGCGGGTGGGAGTCCCCGGCATGGATGCTGCGACCTGGACAAAGAACGACGCAAAGCTGCCACCCCCTGCGTTGCTGGAATGGCCATGGGGGCCTTTCTGAGTCCTCCTCACAAGGGAGCGTGTCCTACTTGTACACACTGGGAGGAGGCCCCGCCTCCCGGCCGTGACCGGGTTCTACAGGGAAGTGAAACTGGCTACCGGGGCCCCATGTGCCCCAAAGTTGTTTGTCATTCGCGGTGACACCGCTGACACCCTCCGCGGGGAAGCCGCGCCCCAGCCACCCCGAGGTGCAGAGGAGGGCACGTGGCGGGTGGTGCAGGGTGTGCCCTTTCCTCTCCAGCTTCCTGTGGTTCTCAGCAGCAGCCGGTGCACCCGGGCCCACACGCAGGATGGGCACCAACACGGGCCTGAGCGCTGGGACCTGCTGGGGGCCGGGCGACCCCCCGTCTCCGGGGCAGCTGTGCTCTGAGATCAGGATGCGGGGCGCAGGTTCTGGGCCGGCCCGTGGGTCTGGTCTCTGAGGCTCGGGCATCTGGGCTTCTGTGCACCAGCCCCAGCCAGCCCCCACGTACGCACCGGGGTCTGCTGACCATCCTTGCTGGTGGGCTGCCCCCCGAGCACCCCCGACCCATGCCCGGGGCTGGGATTCCCATGCATGTGGATGGAGAAGACCCCCGCCCCCAGCCACACAGCAAACAGCCCAAGTGCACAGACTTGGGGTTTGGGCTGAGCAGGCTGAGTTATCTCCAACCACATGGAGAAGGGACCCCTCTCTGCCCACGACCGGGTCTGAAAGGGTTAAATGGGAGTTGGGACCACGAGGCCCAGGTCCCGTCTGTCCCCACACGCTGCCCGGTTGGTCCAGCACCGTTCCCACAGCCAGCGCAGGAAGGAGCTCACGAAATGAGATGCATCTCGTTGCCAGCTACAAGCTATCCTGACGTCTGCTACACATGGAGGGGGACACCCCAGGGTCATCGGTCCTTGAACGCACATGTCCCCTACGCACTCGGTCACCCCCACACCTGTAGCCTTGCAGCGCGGTGAGCTCAGAGCACCCCACAGCCCTTCCGCAGCGTGCTGGGTGGCGGGGGGCGGGGGGGCGGTTTACAGGGCAGACTGGCCAGCAAAAAGCACAAAAACACAAATAAGAGTGGAGGGTCCGAAGAAACCGCAGAGAGGCATTTCACGCCGGCTCAGCTGGGGTCAGAGGTCACTATGAACCAGCACCGGTACCGATTTGGGGTTGCATGCCCGTGTCTTGAGGCCGCGTGTTGGAAAACACGCCATCTGCCAGCAGGGAGCTGGGACCGTGCCTGTCCCGGGCCCAGGGGACCGTGCCGGGTGGGGCCCTGGAGTCCAGTGTGCCAGCCGGCCGGCTCGTGACCTGGTACAGAGAGCAACCTGAACAGCATGCTACAGATTCTATGTTCCTAGGACGAACGTGCTGTTTGTGGGTCCTTTTTCCTGTGGGGTCGTCAGACCGTTGCCCTCCAAACGCCTGCCAGGAACTCGTCACCGCAGCAGGGCCCCCTGGGACCTGAGTCCGGGGTCTGTCACTTACTTATGCTGGCAGTGGACGGGGTGCATCCCTCAGACAGGAGGCCCTGGAGGATGCCGGTCGCCTCACCGAGGGTAGTGCCGGCAGCAGGGAGGCCTGTGGCTGATTGCAACTACCCTGGAAATCCAGGTTCCCTAAGAACATCTACCCGCCGAGGGAGCCTCCGCCCACGCCGACACCCCCCGCCCCGTGTCTGCGCGGCGGCCGGTCCCGGGGTCTGCCCCCATCAGCGACAGCCCAAGCAGCGTGGGCGAGGATGTGGGGCCATCGAAACCCTTGTGGATGTCAGCTGAGAGGACAACAC
>PVKU01016144.1:0-15688 GCA_004027475.1 Anoura caudifer | reverse complement strand
TTCTTTAATTCCTTGGTTGTTGGAGTTCCACATAGTTTGATTTTCTGGCACTTCTGGTTGTTTATTGATTTTTAGATTGGTCATTATCCTCCTTTTGGTTGTGTGAGGAAAAAAAGGGTTTCTACCTATGCCTCCATCTTGGCTGGAAATCTCTTAAGTGTTCTTGTGTATTTGAAAGATTGATAGGTCAGAGGGTCAGGGGACATGTTTTGTTGTAAGTTTCTGTTCCAAATTTCCTGACATTTTTATCAAGGGAGGGAGGGAGGGAGGGAGGGAGGAAGGAAGGAGGGAAGGAAAGAGAGGGAGGGAAAGAAAACCTTTTAAAATACAATAATGGGGTAATAAGAACTAGACCTTAGCCCTGGCTGGTGCAGCTCAGTGGATTGAGCATGGGACTGTGAACCAAAGCATCGCGGTTCGATTCCCAGTTAGGGCACATGCCTGGGTTGCAGGCCAGTTCCCGGCAAGGGACGTACAAGAGGCAACCATACATTGATATTTTTCTCCCTCTCTCCCTCTCTCCTTCCCTTCCCCTCTAAAGATAAATAAATAAAATGTTTAAAAAAAAAAAGAACTAGACCTTAAAGTGATTGTCAAAATGTCAAAAATAACAACTTTTCCTTTATTCAACAGCATGAATCTTGAAGCACTAACCTTTCTGTAGAATCTGCCTAATGGCTCCTACTTGATTCTCTTGTTGGTCCATCCGTAGATAGAGTGGCTTCTAAAGTGATACCCAGATCCTCCATGACCTTCAGGAACTGGTGTGGGAATTCAGTGGAAACACCTGCTCATGTTCTTCAAACCACATCTTTGGGTAAAGTGGCTGGAAAGGAGCTCTCTGGCACGCCCTGGCACCAGAGTTTGAGGTTCCTCATGAGTTGATTGTCATAGTGTCCACAGGACTATCCTAAAGATTCTCAAAAACAATGGGAATTGTACAGAACCTAGATGAGTGTGAAAAATCACTTTTTTTCCTGAAATTTGTTAGTTTTTAGAGTGGTTTTGAAAAGGATTTTAGTGCACATGAAGATGGGGGTTAAGTTAGAGAATTTTCATCCTTATTAATAATTTATGCAGCCCTGACCCGTGTGGCTCAGTTGGTTGGGCATCATCCTATAATTTGAAATGTTGTCGGTTCAATTCCCAGTCAGGACACATGCCTGGGTTGCAAATTCGTATAGGAGGCAAACAATCAATGTTTCTCTCTTACATCATTTCTCTCCCTCTCTTTCTCCCTCCCTTCCCCTCTCTCTAAAAATAAATTAATTAAAATAATAAATGTAATAGTTATTTCATTTTCTTGGACTTTGTAATAGACACTTTCAGGGAGGCTGCCTACTCTACAAAGACACCCTGTTGTGTAGTAACTGTTAAGCATTCTGGAAGAATAGACAAAAGACTCACATTTGGGTCCTGCCAAGGAAGAATGAGAGACATTTCTAGAAGTGTATCTTAAGGAAATAATACAAAAGGGAAAAAAATTAAGCATAAATATGTACATGGAAGCATTATTTTTTTAAGAGTTAAGAAATAGGAGGGAGATCTAAATATTTAGCTTTTGCAGAAATCTTTTGTGATCTCTGATGGAAATTCACCATCAGAGATCTGCCCTGCTGCCCCTGGGTTTCTGAGGTCATCCCTAATCGGGGATGAAGAGATAGGGATACAAAATTGGAGCCCCAGTGAACCTTCCTCCCCATCACAGCTTCTCACCAGCTCTGTCCTCCCTGCCTGCCGCGTCAGCTCACACTTCCCAAAGGTCAACTCTAGCCCAGGTTTCCTGGCTCAGCATTGTGTGAAAACTGCCTATCGCTAGCCAGATAAGGTCCAGAATCCCTCATTACTGATGGACGTCCTTCCTTAGTCTTGGCCCAACCTGTCTTTCCAGGCTTCTCACCTACTGCTAGTTCATTCATAACCTTTCCCAAAGGCAAATGGGGATGATTTATTCCTTGTTGCTCTCACCACTCTAGATACCCCCATGCCTTTGAGCCTTTGTTGAAGCTAGTCCTTTCCGCATGGGATTCTGTCTCCTAACCTCTACTACCTGAAGACCACCCCACCAAGACCCACCTTAAGATGATCTAGGGAGATGCAAGAAGAGGGGCTGGGAGCTTCTCATGAACACATTCTCAAAAAGTGTTTTCTTTTAAACAGAATTTGGAGGTATTATGTTAGCATGGTGGTTAATAAGACCATGATGAAAAGACACCCAAGGGCTCCTCAGTGTGGTTGGGTACGTGTGGTGCTCTTTCTCATCATCACAAGGATTAGGGGGTGAACAATGATTGGGATTTATTGGGTGGGTGCTAGGGTGTTGAACACCATGCCATGTGCAGGGTGATCCTGCAGGATGAAGAATTTTCCTGCCTCAAATGTCAGTCACGTCCCCACCGAGGAACACAGTGAATTGACAATGCCGTGGGAACTACACTATGGTCGGCAAATGCACATGGGCATGTTAGGAGGGTCATCATGGGTGACAACTTGTGTGTCCCCACTCTCCCCGACAACTGCATGGCTTCTACTTTCTGCCCACTCTCCGTTTCCCCCGCCTTCCTCCCTCTCTCTCAGTCTCGCTCCATCTGATGTTGGAAGCTCACTCTCAGCCTCTGCTCTCCATCAAGACCCAGCTCAAGCATGAACCTCTCCTCTCTCAGCCTGCCCTGATTTCCGTGGCTGCACATGCTCACCCCCTTCTGAGCAGAAAATAGCGTTTCCCCTCCCCACCCCACATCTTCCCTTGTTCTGATTATTTTCATCAGTTTTTCCCCATCATTGTTCTGTGTGGTCCAGGACTGATGTGACAAGTACCTTCCCAGTGCCTGTACAGGTGTATTTTCTTACTTTTCTTCTGCTTCCCACTCCTCTCTATTCCTTCCCTCCCCCAAATGCCTGTGCATTCCAGCATGAGGACAGGAAGTCTGGGGTTTCTCTCCCTCTCCACTCTGCTCTGGGGCTTGCCCACCTTGCCTGATAAAAGGCAGAGGACTGCCTTGCCCCTCTGCGGGCGCTGCACTGTAACCCTGGCCTGCCCATTGGATCTCTCCCCCCAACTCCTTCAACACTCAACCTCTTGACCACGCACTTAGCTTTTACTCTCACTCTGACTTGTACTTTCACATTAGATTCTGGAATATCTCTTCCCTTCTTCAAGATCTTAAGGGGCTCCTGAAGGATGGAAGCCGTATCTCCTCCTTTTCAAAGATCCCACCGATTGCTATGTCACCTCCTTCAGAAGTCCTTCTCTGATACCCAAAGCTCAGAAGCAAGTTATGGTTCCTTCTTCTCAGGTCCTCTGTCATCCTGAATACACTCAGCTCACACTTTGATTGTTCTTTTATACGTTTGATTCCATAGCCAGGATGCAAGATCTTTGAGCACATGCACTTAAGCCATTTGTTCACTTATTTGTTAAACATTTTACTCACCTATCCACAGCAAACCTGCGCTAGTTTTAGGTTCTAGAACAATGAAAAAGGAATGCTCAGATCCCCATCATTCACAGTCTTGAGGGTTTGATTGTTGCCTCTTGCTACTAAGAAAATAGTATCCACCTCAGTTTTCATTTCCTGGTTGCTTGGTACTTTTCTGTTTTCTTGAAAAAGTAGTAGAACAGATAATGGCTAATTTTTGAGGAATTTGGTTTAAAATTTGAAGACAAAACTACCCCATTTATAGCAGAGAACATTCAAGTGACAAGGACCTTTCCCATGCACTGCCCTGCTAAAAGATTTGAGGTGTGGCCAAGGCAGCAGATTCCTTCAAATTTTGAAATAAAAATCTTGCACAATGAATGGAGATGAGAGGAAAGAATGGTTTGTGTGCTGTTTTACGTTTGCTGAGGTTTATATTCCAGGAAAACCTGGAACTGGAATGTCAGTCTCGGTGGAATTGATTTGGAATGCTGATTGGCACACAGAGGGATTTGGGTCCTGTTCAATCAAGATGTGACTGTAGAAAACTGAGGTGGTATAACTGTGTGGTTCCTATAGGAATAGAAATTCCTTGGCCAGAATGGCAAACTTTTATTTTGAAATCCCCTGGGCTACACTTAGAGGCCATCAAACACTTGAAAATTTATTATGACTGGACAAGCCGCTGCCTCACAGTGTCAGGCCAGGGTAGTGAAAATACACAGTGACTTCTTCTTTGAAGGCCCCAAAATGTGGCTTGGTTCTTCTTCTCAGAAGGCTCCCCCTAGCAGGGCCGAAAGCACAACTGTTACCTTTGCACGGGGCAGCAGCATCCACAGCTTTCCTAACAAGTTTCACGCATCATGATGATGCTGAGGCGTCTCCTATCCACAGCACTGAAATCGTGGTGATGACTTATGATGTGTTCTGTTTGCGTTGGCCCACAGCCCAAACCAGAAATGTATCTTAGGCTTGGCCTTCTAGATATTATCTCCAGTCATTTTAAAAGTTCATTATGCGAACCCACTCATCCTGCCCCGTTATAGTTAAGGTCTGTCAGCATTTTACAAAGGTTATAACTCAACCGGAAAGGGGGAGAATGCAGTTTTCAGGTCGCAGTGTGGCATGCAGGGCCTAAGCCCAAGGGTCGAAAGCTTTACTGTTTTGTTGTTTTTAAGTTAGAACCTTACTATGTTATAGTGAAGCAAAGTACTAGCTGGTACTTTTGCTGGTGTTTTTTGTGTGGTTTTTCAGGGCTGGCACACGACTCCTTTGAATGTAGATATACCCTATATATGAAGAATTCCTAGGTCCATGGATTTATTTATCATCCTAGCACTCAGCTGAAGATGAGGAGGTAGTTAAAAAAAATCAGCATTATGAAGTTAGGGTGGGCAAAGTCAAGGGAGTCAGGAGCAAGCTGGGAGATATTTCTCTAAGATTTGGGGACCAATTTTCAAGCCAATTTGTGTCCTCTTAAATTTCATTTGCAATAATTTGTTTATGTCAAAATCAAGTCTTTATTCTTATGGATGTGTTTCTGCTCACAGTTTCTAAATACAGCAATCCCCCTCTTATCCGTGGAGAACGTGTTCCAATGCATGGATGCCTGAAACTGCCGATACATACTGTGGGCCTTTTACATACGATGCTCTTTCCTCTACCTCCGTACCTTTTCACTTAAGGGAAGCACGTTACGGTTTCTCTTTGACATGCACGAATTGCCGGCAATACTATTCTTGTGCCCGGGGCCGTTAGGAAGTCAGGTAAGGGCGACCTGAGCGCAGGCACTGCGGTACTGCAGCAGCCTCCCTGATAACCGAGAGGGCAGTGAAGTGACTACCAAGGCGGGTAGCACAGACAGCATGGGGGGCCCTGTACAAAGGGGAGGTTCGCACCCTGGGCAGGGTGGAGCGGGGCAGCACGAGATTTCATCACACTCTTCAGAATGGTGCACAATGTAAAATTTATATATTGTTTATTTCTGTGATTGTTCATTTAGTTTTTTTTCCAACCACAGTGCACCATGAGTCACTGAACCTGTGGAAAGCAAAACCACAGATAACAGGGGACTACCATATTCTTAACTATTACTGAATTTCAATGAAACATGCACCCATGATAAACATGAAGTAATGAAATGATATCTCCAAATAATAAAAATGGTTGGAAACATGCGAAAAATAAATTGGATACTTAAATAAATCACAAGAGTCCACAAGAGTGTATAACTAGAAAAAAAATTCCCTGTGTAACCTTGTGGGTGGTTGCCAGTGATCCAACTATAATAGATAACCTGCTATTGGAGGAACGCTAAGGGCTGGTGAAGACCATCCGCAGAGACTCAGGGGGATTGGTAGTAGAGGAAGTTCTTAATGGCAGCAGGGTATAGAACGGTAGGCTGAGAAGGGACACGTTGAGAGAGGGTGTCAGATAGAACTGGGTTCCAACCCCAGCCTCGATGCGCCTCGCCGTGCTAGACCTCTGGAAGTCAGACTATCTTCCTTAAAATGGGGTTAGGAATACCCACACACATGACAGGGTTTCTTGAAAGGATAAGATGTAGTAATGCATGTAAAGTGACTGACGGAATCAGTGTTCAACACATTTGATCCTTTCTTCTCCTCCCTGTATTAATCATAGGTAGGACTCAGAGCAATCTAAATGCTGCAGGTCAGCCACTCTCATTCTCTGTGGATCTTAACTGCTTCGGGGGAAAAGTACTTTCCCTGAGCTTGTAAGAGTCTATTTACATACAACTGGTCTACCTGTAAAAATGAGCTGTATATTAAAACAAGCCTCTAGGTAGGAAGTTCTCTTAAACTCCTTTGAGATGCTCTGTGTACTTACTGTGCTTCCTAAGGATGGACCTACAAAGGCAGCTGTCTTCACTCACTAATCCCGAGTTTTGGAGCCAGTTGGGGGGGGGGGGGGCAGTGTAGCTGCTTTTGGGGCTGGTGTTGCTGTAAGTGCACATTTGCCAAACCATTTCTGATGTAAGTGCATTTCCTCCCCCAAAAGTAGCTACATTATTGACTATTTGTTGTCTCTGGTCCTGTGGACACTCTTTAAACCCACTCTTGTTACTCGGAGGTCATCAGCTGCAGCTCAGCCTGTCACATTAGTATCTAAGCTTGAGAAAGTGCGAGTGTTGGGACAGGGTCCAGCCCAGCATGGCACAGCCCTTCTTTTCTTTTGACATCTGTATGATGCCCGTGGACTGCAGCAGCTTCGTCCAGCAGGAAATGTTCATCTTTATTGAGCCATCTCTCTACCTGATTGGGGATATAGGCTTGAAACTGGGGAGTCCAAGGTAGAAGTTTGGGTTGGAGATGCAGTTTCAGCTCTTTTATCGCTAACACGGCCTTAGCAACATGCTGAAAGTCTCAGGGTTTTTCTTTTTTCTGGGTTTTTTTTTTCTTCTTCTGAACTTGGGGGTTGTAGTGGAGAATCTGCCTAGAGATTTTTGAAAGTAAAAGCTGGGTTCCACAGGAAGCCAGGTGAGAACTGGTGGTCAGGAAATGTTAGCTACAATGACTGTAGCCAAGTGTTCTCTTGTTGACTGCTCAGCAGAATCTTTTGAAGACCGTCTTAAAAAAAAAAAAAAATGCTTGTACCTGGACTGCACCCAGGATCAGTTCAATTAGAATCTATAGGATTGAGCCCCAGGTATCAGTGTTTTGATTTTTATTCCCGAGGGGACAGTGATGTTCAGTGAGGGTTGAGAATCTCTGGCTCTAGCTTATTATAGCTCCCTAGAGTGAACGCTTTGGAAGTTTCAGGACTATGTTATTTTACCTCCACAACACCACCACTGGGCACTTAACAATGATTAGCCCCATTTTGCAGTTGAGGAAACCGAGACTTGGAGATGTTAAATACCAGCAAGTGAGGGGTGGTACTCAGATATGGAGCCACACAGTTCAACTGCAGAACTACATTCTTAACAACCATGCTGCATCTGCTGTCAGGAATAGTGCGTCCTGTGGGAACTAGGGTCCAGTAAGTGGGGTCATCCAATGGCCTCAGGCTCTCTCCATACCTTCAGCTTACTGACCTGCTCCCCATGTGTTCGGAACTTCCCAGCAGCCCCACGTCCGATAACGAACTGTGGTTATTCAGAAGTCCCCTGCTCTTTCCACTGATTTTTATTAAATGCAGCTTGTGGCTCAGACTCAAGAATGCACAAGCCGATTTAGATTACGTTTTGCATTGAGTTTATTAAGATAAAAAATATTTCCCGAGATAGTGAGTCAGAAGTATTTATGGTGAAGTGTGCTGAAAGTGAATGCAGGTTGATAGCGTGAACAGAATGTTCTCTCAGAGTCAAATGTGATGACCTAACTGTGTTTGGCAGCCTTCCTTTGTGTTTAGCTAAGCATTTTATTTCATGTCAGGAACCTCCTCCCTCTTCTGAAAAGGATCAGTCCTGCAGGAGACTAGGATTTTGGCATGTTCCTCTTTGATACGAAGACCCAGGCCCAGAGCCTAATTGTGACTGGCTCCTGGGCTGCCTGGCTGGGTTACCATGGCAAAGGGCTGTTAAACTCTTTATAGTTCAGTTTCTCTCACCTGTCAAAACGGGAATATGATTCTTGGTCCTGCCTTTCTCCCTGAGGAGAGTGGGAGGGCACCTTGGAAATTAAGTAATAAAAGTTGGGAGGGATTTGTGGATGTGACGTCTTGTCAAATGGGTAAGTAATAAATGGGGTGTCACCGAAGCTCATTTGCCCAAAATACACTTGAGCCTTCCATTTACTTAATCAACCAGCATTTATTAAATGCCTATGAAGTTCACAATAACACATGGAGTGCTGAGGGAAATACAAAAAAGAGAAAAAGAGGAAATAGAGTCTCAATTCCCGGAGAGCTCATAAACTTCTTTTTTCTCGCAGTTCACTTTTTAGGTTGATTAAGCGTCAGTTTGAGCGCTGCCTGAGCTGCACTGAAAACGCTCATTCCCCACGATGACTCCCAGTTACGTCACACGTGACTAACTAGTAGTGGTTTGGTTGTTCTCAGGACCAGTGGGTATTGTCACGTGCTGGAAGGACTCATAAAAGGGGCAAGACTGTTCTGTGGGCTTGGTTAGAGGGGGCGGGGGACAACGGAAAACCGCAGTCCGGGTTTATTGGGACGCGGTGATCTGGCTGACGGTATGGTCTTTTGCGTGCCAGGCCTTGGGTCCGCGTCCTGGCTCTGCCACCTTCTATCGGCCTGACGTTAGCAATGCAGAACCTCTGTGCCTCTCATTCCCTTATCTTGAAAATGATGGTAATGATAGTGTCTAACTCATCCGATTGTTTTCGGGATTAAACTAATGGGTGCAGGGTGCTTCGAATGGTGCCTGGTGCCTCATAAATGCTCAGAAAAATGTTAGCTGCGATGATCGATTTTTATAGGCAACGGGGAAGGTGGTGGCACTAACGGAATGCTGTCATTTCATTTTCCGACGTTATAAAATGTCAAATCTTTTTTTTATTGCATCCCAAACTTTCACCCAGGTCTACCACAATCACTTAGGATTACTCCCAAATCCCAAGCTGTGTACTCAGAAATAGAAAACAGGCCATGCAAAGCTTTTCTCTGGCTTCTGGTACTTAATTCTGAGAGCCTCACACTGAACCAGGACCCAGAGGGATGGAGAAGGTGCTCTGTTTTTGTTTTGTGGAGGCAGCAAAAGTTATTCTCAGGAAGAGTTGTCTTTGCTTGCAATTTATTTAGCACAGGTTCGCTGTGGGAATATAATTTTATAAGCCAATGCATACAGCATGATATCTCTTACTGAGCAAAATAAAGAAATAACATGCTCCAAACAACTACAGACGAATTACACTATTGTTCTAGGCAAGAGGAAGTAAAGGAGCAAAGTCTAAATTTAATATGAGCTGCACTTTTTTATAGGAGGTGGCATTGGGCAGAATGGGCAAACAACCAAAGAGCCAATTTCCCCTGTTGCCAGTGCAAAAGTAAAAGTCCCAGTTGCTAGAGCACGTTGCTAAGGAACAAAGAGGCCAGTGTAGGTAGGCCTCTGATCCCTTTCCCCAGCCTCTGCAGGGTTTATCACCTCTGTCTGCATGTAGTGCCTTGCCAAGACAGGAGCCAATGCCCCAAGGGTCTACGGGGAGTTTTTAGGTTTCACCCAAACCGAAATTCCGAGATACATCGTCCTCACGAACTCTCAGTATTTTATAGTCTAAATGTCCTCTTGCCTGTAGTTGCTTCTCCACGTGTTCTTAGCCATACGCCCCCAGGGGACCCTCCATGGCTTCGCTGCTGATGCTTATCAAGGACAACAGATGTAGAATGATGACATCCTGGAATGACTTAGTTCATTCTTATATCAAAGCAACGTGGAATGATGACGTACTGACGCAGCTTACTTCATACTTATATCAAAGCCACTTATTTTTCTTTGTCATAAACAAGTTGGACTAAAACAACTTCACTTAGGTTATAAGCAGGTGGATTTGAAATTGAATCTGTTATGCAACAGGAGGGCTGAGTGATGGAAAGAGCACCGAGCTTGGAGTCCACATCCTGGCTTTGCCTTCTGTTTGCAGGGATAGGTCTGGGATGGGTCTTCAAGTCCCCTGAACCGCAGCTGACCCCTCCAGACCGTGCAGAACAGTGGCAGGCAAAACTGCTGGGGCCCCAGCACAAATCAGTAGTGTTAACAAAGTAACAAATTGTGCTAGAACTCATATTCTCCTCCATCATGCACCTGGAGTTTGTTTGTTTGGGCTTTTTTATTTTTTTAAGCCAACTGCACTTAAGACTATCTTTAATGATGTAAAAATTACTAACTTAATTAAATCTCGAGCCTCGAGGACGTGTTTTTAATATTCCCTCGATGGGGCACCCCTGCTTAAGTGCTGAGGTACTATGGTTGTAACAAGGAAAAACATTCGAGTTGTGCGCCACGCTAGTCACCTTTTTACTTGAAAGAATGACTGATAGGCAAACTGTAGTCCTTCTGGAATATTTTTGAAAATGAACAAAACCAGCCGATCATATTAATTAAACAGGAAATGATATTAATGGCCAATAATAAAGTCTGAACTTCCAAGAAAAAATTAAAATTTGGGAAAGCAGTTGGCCACCACCGTGACCTTGACAGCTTCCCGGTCCTTACCGATGGGCTGGCGGTGATGCTGATGGATATGACTTTCCTACGTCACAGGACTAAATGTGTCCCCATTCGGAGGGTCTCCTAAACTCACGGAGCCGTGTTTTGTAAATGGGTGATACAGAGTTGTACGTGGATGAAAGGCCTTTAAAGGGCAGGATAAACCAGTTCATGTAAATGTAACAGATTATGAAAAATTCTTCGATATGCCTTCAGATTGCACGTTGCAAATAACCTTTAAAAACTATCACTTGTTGAATTTTGTTATAGCATCAAAGAAGGCTATCCTAAATTATCTGAAAGTCTATTCACATACCCCTCCCCTTATCCAACTGCGTGGAGCCAGAATTCCTTCATATATTTCCATCAAAATGACATAGCTCAACAGATTGAATACAGAAAGAAGAGACTTCAGCTGTCCACTTTTAGGCCAAATAACACATAGACAACAGTAGAAAACAATGCCACTCTTATTTGTATTTTTCATTAAAATGTATTTATGTTAACAGGTAATGAGGTCATTTTTAACTTTTCAATAATTTAATAAATGTTTCTAAAATTATCTATTTGGAGTACTCAATATTTTAAAGAGTATATAGGGATCCTAAAACTAAAAGTTTGAGAACTTCTATCCTAGAACATGGACTCTGGAGTAAAAATATTCTTTTTAATTATATTTTTAGAACAGTTTAAGGTTCACAGCAAAATTGAGAGGAAGACACAGATTTTCTATGTACCTCCTGCCCCCACATATACGTAGCCTCCCCCATGAGCAACAACCCCCACCCAGATGGTATATCTATCAAAATTGATGCACCTACACTGACACGTGATCACCCAAATACCTTAGTTTCCATTACCGTTCACTCTTGGTGTTGCCTTTTTCAGAGCATCATATAGTTAAAATCTACACTATGTAACCTTTTCAGATTTGCTTCTTTCACTTAGTAATATGCATTTAAGTTTCCTTCATGTTTTTCTGTGGCTTGATAGCTCATTTCCTTTTAATGCTAAATAATATTCTAATGCGTGGATGCGCTACATTTTGTCCTTTCACGTACTGAGGGACATCTCGTTTGCATCCAAGTTTCGGCAGTTAAATGAATAAAGCTATAAACATATGTGTGCAGGGTTTTGTGCGAACAGTTTTCAACTCCTTTGGGTAAATGCCAAGGAGAAAGATTGCTGTATCAGGTGGTTTGAGTATGTTTAGTTTGGGAAGAAACTGTCGAATTGTTTTTCCCAAGTGGCTGTACCAGTATTCATTTACACCAGCAGTGAGTGAGAGTTTCTGTTGTTCCGTGACTTTGTCAGCATTTGGTTAAACTGAGGTACCCAGAGTTTAAGTAACTTGCTCAAGGTCACACAGATAGGTCGAGGTAGACCCAGATTCTAATGCAGTCAATCAAGTTCCAGAACCTACCTTACGAAGTATTAACCACCATGCATTGCTACATGATTGCTACTTGTACGTTTCTTTCCTACAGAGGGTGCATAGTCAGCCATTCACTAGATATGAGGTGGGACCTTAAAGTCATGAAAACAGCTCCATAAAGCCACCTGTCAGTTACCCTCTCTATTCTCTAGGTGTCCCTGAAACCTCTTAGAACACGTGTGTTTATAATCTATGAGCAAACACATCCATGGAGTGAATATACATATTTACATAGACTATAGAAACATGCCCAAAGGCAGAGATCAGAATGCAAATGGAAAGCAGCAAGCCATTGGCAAAGTCATTCATGGGCTCATGACTGTGTTGTGAGGGATGATCCTTCATTGGCTCAAGTGAGGTAAAAAGTGTAACTACAGTAACACATGGGTGATGCCGTGCTCGGTCTGTCTTCTCCCACACACACCTGGTAAGTGCATTTGCACTCGCGATACACTCCCGAGCGGCTGCCCAGAGCTGGGTAACGCCTCTCCCCAGTTTTTTCATGGAAAATTAAAGCAATTAATGAATCACTTATTTTCAGCATTTAGGAAAGCATTTTATAGGTAGTTAGGTGGTTAAACTTAGCCATTTACCTATCTCAAAAAAAAAAAAAAAGGCTGTGTTTCAAAAAATTTACATTAAATTCAGCAAATTTACTGCACTCTGCCTGTGCTGTCCGATACAGTAGCTACTTGCCACATGTGTGTATTAAAATTTAAGATTCAGTCCCTTGGCCACTATAGCCAGCTACCAACTAGATAATGCAGGTTATAGAACATTCTCATGGTTACAGCAAGTTCGATTGGACAATGCTGCTAGATAGTAGGATACATTGAAGTTGCATTGATGACCAGAACTTCCAGATGCCGGCCCTTATGGGCATATAGTCCTGCGGAGCAGACAGCCCCTTAGAAAGCCCTCCCAGGCTGGGGGTCAGAAAGGGGCAGAGGACAACAGGAAGGTTTGGGAGGGGGGATCTACCCAAGGGTGGGAGGTCAGGAAAATGAAGCCAAAGAAAACCCCATCTACATGAAAAACAGACCAATTTTAAAAAGCACATTAAACTTAAGTTTTTAAAAGTAAGTTATTTTCTCAGCAACTGGATTCTATAATTAATGTCAATATGATGTTTAAAATATGGTATTACTGAAGAATAAACTTAAATTTATTATTAAAATGTTTACTGTGATAAATCTCAAAAGATGCCAGTACAAAACATACATGCAGTATGATTCCATTCACTTCAAATTCCAGAAGAGGCAAAATTAGTCTTTGATGGTAGAAATCAGAGCTGTAGTTGCCTGGAATGGGGGCAGGAGAGTGGGTGGGAGCAGGGACCGGCTACCAAGATTCTTGAGACTACTTTCTGGGACGTTGATGCTGTTCTGTATCTTGACAGAAGCATTGGTTACACCAGTGTGTGCATTTATCAGCACTCATGGAACTGTGTAATTAAGACCAATACATTTCCTGGAGAATAAATTATTTCTCAGAAATTCACTGCATAGCCCTGGCTCGGTGGCCTAGTTGGTGAGTGCCGTCCTGTACACCAAACGTTGTGGGCTTGACTCCGGTCGATCTTGGGTCCGCCCGCAATCTGACTTTCATACCTCTCGTACTATCACCGGAAGGAAGATTCCTGACGTCTTTCCTCATCTTGTGCCGCGTGGCTAGGTCCTCAAGTAACATCATGTCATTCATCATGGTTTCATTGTAATGTTGAGGAGATGCCATAGGAACTTAGCTCTTGCTTATATCAATTAGCCCGTGGTAAAATTGGTTTAGTTATGCATTGATTCCCTTAAAGTTGCAGGACCTATCGATAACATTAAGTGACTTACCGTAAATAATATTGCTTCTGCTTTTCTCGTTTTTCATGCTTTCTTTCTTATCAAAGCTGGACAAGCCGGAAGGATCTTTGCCAGAATGTGAAGAATGGTGTTATTTTGGGGTGGGGAGATATGAGGTGAATTTTACTTCTTTTCTTCTTCACTGTATTGTTTGAGTCTGTAATAAGGACCAAGTATCTTTTTTTTTTCATACCCTGAAACACAGCAGCTCGTTTTGGCTTGTCCTGGAGAGTGCATGTCTCCATGGGTGCTCTCTAGTCATTTGAAAACTCTGGGGGTTTATATCATGGGTAGTAACGCATTGCCTTCCAAGCCGTGGGCTCTGTGGGTATTGCTGGATAGTCATGGGGTCTTCGTAAACGGATAATTTCATGCCTTGTCTGTCTCCCCTATGCTGCTCCTGTTCAGTCTCTCTGTGGTCTGGGGGCAGCGTGGAGTAGATTTGGGGTGCTTGGAAGTGTTCCCCAGCTGTCTGCACCTCTCACCTGCCTCCTCCACCCTGTGCTCACAGATTCTTACCTGACCCTCGATGAACCCATGAATAACATCACCACATCCCTGGGGCAGACGGCTGAACTGCACTGCAAAGTCTCTGGGAATCCACCTCCCACCATCCGCTGGTTCAAAAATGACGCGCCTGTGGTCCAGGAGCCCAGGAGGATCTCTTTTCGGGCAACCAACTACGGCTCTCGGCTGAGGATTAGAAACCTGGACACCACAGACACAGGCTACTTCCAGTGCGTGGCAACCAATGGCAAGAAGGTGGTCTCTACCACTGGAGTCTTGTTTGTCAAGTTCGGTAAGCAGCTTCCTGCTGGGAAAGGCCTTTGGCCCTCAGCCTCCCTGGGGGTGGGGTGGGAGGGAGGGAGCTTGTACTGATACTGTGCTTTGTGCCCAGCAACCCTAAGGCCAGCACAATAGCACACATTTTGCAAATAAGAAACCCAAGGAAGGCCCGGTAATGACCTACCATGCTCAGGGTCGCCCAGCTAAGTAACCAACAGAGCAGGTGTGGAGTCCAGATCTGTCCGGTCCCGCAGCCCCTCCTCCAAATCCCCAGGCCAGTGAGAGAGAAGTTGGACCGGCTTACAGCACGCACGCCCCTGTTCTGTCCTGTCCCGCTGCCCTCAGAGACCCCTGCGGTCGCGATCAGGGTCCCGGTGCAGCCACTCGGCCTCCCACTGGAAACTCACTGCGTCCTCTGAGGACGCCCACCCTCCAGACTCATTTTTAGCCCTTGGATTAGTGTTTTTTCAGGCCCTGAACAGTGGGATACAGTCAAGTTCTCACTGATACGCCTTTTTGTAGAGGTGGTTGGTGGGGAACTGGAGCAAAATAAAAAATCCCAGAAAAATAAGTAACACCTCCGGGGAGTTGAGAACTTTAATCGGTGATGGTTTGACTGTACTCATGCCCACCGTCCAGTAATCCAGGCTGACTGTTTGCTCTGTTTTTCTTTCATTCCTTCAGGGCCCCCTCCCACCGCAAGTCCAGGGTCCTCGTAAGTACTTCTCTCTTCTTTCTTGTCATTTCTAAGTGTTTCTCCAGAGAGTGTTAGGGCAAAGGCAATGTCCAGCGCTTGGACCAAAGCACAGTGTTACTGGCTTTCATTCCATTTTGCCTCTTCCCTGATACGAAGATTCACAGGAGACCAGCAAGTGCGGTGATGCTGATTCTAAATGATCAAAGCAAAGATCTACTTGCATTTACTATTTGAAAATTAATTTGACGTTATTTACAATAATAAATATGATAAAATCAATAAAATGATACAGTGCTTTCTTAAGAACTTGAACTCTGGCCTTTAGCTCAGCAGGGTCTATTTTACATTGCTGCAAGTATGTCTGGTGCTTTA
>PVKU01016143.1:0-15694 GCA_004027475.1 Anoura caudifer | reverse complement strand
CAGAATGCATTGAATACTTTCTTATTACCTCATGTTCTCTCATCAAAGGGGACAGATAGAAACAAAACATGCACTCCCCACCTTTAGGTTTTCTGCACTTGGTTTGTCAGAGGACTTCTAAGTTCCCGTGTTCCTGTAAATTAATTTAGGTAACTAAATAGTGTGTTTTATCTTCCTTTTTCAATACAATATGACTATGGTAAATCTTTTTTCCTATTTTTGACCTGTTGTTAGATCATTTCACATTTTATGCCTCTTTGAAATGTGGACATGCCTTGCTATTCAGTGACTGCATTGCTACTTATTTTTTATGTTTTTTAGACTTGGATGTTTAGCAATATGGATATAAATATATTGTAGACTTCAGTTCCTTAAAAAATACTATTTTCTTTAACTGAACTTAGAAATGATCGATCTAAAGAAAGTCCTCCATTGGAAAAGTTTCTACTAAAACTTGGCTTGGGGAAGATGTGTTTACATGGCGGCTCTCCCACGGTGCAGTGTGTTCCTGCCCCTTCTCTACCCCATCACTGGGCCAAATTTTTATAACCATTACTATTAGCATTAAAGGATCTGTGGGTTTGTCCTTCCAGAGGTAGCAATAATGAGGGCAGGGACATTCCTTTTGAAAGATAAGCCCTTCGGGCTAATCAGATTGGGTTTCTGCTCAACTCTCAATAGTATATCTGGTGTTGTCTATAAAGTTACAGGTTTTAGTGCTTAATCTCCCAAAATTTTCCCCTACCGACACAATCTAAAGAGCACAGGCCCAAAGAGAAAATAATGAAAGGCTATTGTTCTTTATTCAAGCACAGGAAGGAATCACATGTGCCATATTTGCTGGACTGTTACAAACAATAGAAGTATTTACAAGTGAAGCGCGTAGCTTCTTCTTGGAACACAGAGCATGGCAGGGTGGGGAAGAGGTGGCACTGGTTGGGGCAGAGTTGACGGGTAGAATGTCAGTCCAATTTCTGAAAGGAAGATATTTAGTTCAGTTCAGCTTCATTTTCCAAAGAAGGCTGATGCCTACTTGTCTATGTTTGGCTGGTCTTTATTCTGTAGCTTCATTTCCTAAGGATGCTTAACCCAGAGACAGGCAAACAGACAGACAAAAAACCCAGAGCTATGTTCCTGTCTGTCCAACTGGGGATAAAAGTCACTGCTACACAGACACATTAACCTTTCAACCAAGACAGCTTCCATTCCAAACTTTCATATACCTAACCTAACCCCTAAACATATCCTACAAACTATGTACACAGGTCACCTGTTTAAACACGCCCGTAAAAACACACATACACAAATAGATGTATACCACGCACTGGAGAATGACAGATTTTTACATAGTGGCTGATAATAAGTACTGAATTTTTCCTACCTTAGAATCTGGTTGGGTTTTATGACCTAAAAATGTGGTCTAGAATAGAGTATAATTTTTAAAGCCATAGTTTGAAAATATTGGGTCAAAGTTGCAAATAACACTAATGGTGGCATCATTTCATTGTTATTTTCTTTCCCAGAAAAGCTGAGAAAGCACAGTGTTCCATCTGACTTCTTTCTCCTATTAATAGCCCTTCTATTCAAAAAATACTGCCCACATGCCAGGAAAGCACTACAGTTTTTCTAAGCTTTTTTAAATGGGGATCAAGCTAGATGCAGCCAGTCAGGACACTTAAGATCTTTATACCAAGACACAATGACCGGACCTGCTGCTCTTGTATTGCCCACTGTAGTGTATCTAACCAAATTATGGTGTTTTTTTTTTGACACACAGCTCTTCAGTTATTCACTGTCAACAGCAAAGCTTCCTTCTTTGGTCCCTGTTGTTTTAGCACCAGCCCTCTACCTTTTATTGGAGCTTGATTCCCAGTTAGAATCCAGGCCAAATTGATTTGCAAGTCAAGAGGCTGGAGCAATGTTCATTTCCTTTGTCATTCTAGGTTTCCTTTGGGAAAAAGAAGTCAATGAAAGAGATTTACTTAGGGTCCCACCACTCCCTCCCTACCTCCTGAACATTGATTATTAAGACATAAGTAAAATCTGTTTGTCTCATGGTTTTTGGTTAATTGAATAATATAGTTACATTTTTAAAGGAATTTTTTTGTTTGTGGTGAAACTATATTTTTCCTGTTGTGCCAGCCACATATAAAATGTGGAATTAACATTTATTAGAATGATAAAATCTTGACAATTATATATAACTCAGTAATTAACAGCTATGAGTTACAAATTAACTGAGAAGCAAAGAAATTATAAATGATTATGTTCTTTAAAATTTTACATCAGATGACTGCTGAAGAAAATTTTGGTTTGGTTATCATTAAACAGAAAATATGATTTTTTTATATATTTCTGGTTCTTTGATTGCACTTCTGATGTTGTACAAGTTTATAACCCTTTGGTTGTAATATCTAGAATTTATTAAGTAACAATTATTTCTTCCAACAAATATTTACTGAACACTTACTATGTTAGAGAAACTGTTCTAGGAGGTGAAAATGGGGAGGGGGCACTCGAATTTCTAAGGGATTATGATGATGAAGAGTGGCATGGAATAATCAAGCCTCATTATAATCCTTTTAGTTTATGATTTTATAAAGTGATATTAGAAAATGTGACATCAATTCTTGTCTAACTATATACAGACTGCAGCTCAAAGGATACTTCTTTTTCTTTCTAAATTAATGTGACTTCCTGTATCCTCCTTCTTTCCTCTGCCCCTATCTGAAATTTATGAATTAAATCTTGACCCAGCTAGAATAACTGAATCTAACGAAAGAGATTTTTCAGCTAATTGCTTCTTCAGTGTAAGACCTATATAAGTGACGCTAAATTTATACCAGCAGTCTCCTACCAGACAGTTTCAAAGGCGGGTTGACTCATGCATAACCCAGGAAACATTTCGGGAAACCTTTGAAACAACAATGGGGAACACAATCACTCTTCTATTTATAAACAGCCTATCAAAGTAGCAAAACCCTAGTTCCAAGTTTCAAAGGCATTGCCTTGCCTCGCAGCCTGTAGAAAACAGAAGAGGTCATGCTGCCCTCTCGCTTAGCTGGGGTTACAAACCATCAAATTAGCAGGTGGAAAATTGACATCCTCAGAAGTCAACAGGAGACTGCCTATTTAAAAGGTGGCACAAAGCCTTCCATTTCTTCAAATATGACTTAATCTTTCTCTTTCAAATGGCATCTGCTCCTTATTCTTGCGCAGAGAGCTCAGAGTGTCATTATTGTAGTCGGTATATAAAATACCAACCTGAAAAGGAAAGCACTGGCATGTTTTCAAAGGCAACATTTTACTGTCATTGAAACTGGAGCTCTTTCGATCCTTACCACAACCAATGTCAAAAGTTTAAGGTCTTAATCGCTCTTAGTTCTAACACAAAGTTGTTACAACTGGTTATATTATTCTTTCTGAGATGTGCTCACTTAGGCTAAAGTAACTTAAATGCCTAAGCCTAAGGCTCCAGCTTTGCACAAATAGCACAGCTTACCAGATGTTTTCTGTAGCATTAAATAATTTAATTGACTAAATTTAACTGACTCTCTGCAATTTGAAACCTCACTAGAATTATGGAAGTGTCAGGGTGGGGTGAGGATGGGATATAAGCTTAAAGAGTGACGCTATCTTCCTTGGAACCATTAAGTTTCAGCAGAGCTGAAAAACTAAAATTTTATTATAGGAGGAAATAGTAGATTCACAAAGGCAGCCCAAATCCTAGGAGAGGCAGTTACAGCATGGACACCCTCACAGCCCTGCCGGTGCTCACAGTCGGCTGCCCACTGTTGCACCAGTTACACCGCACTATTGAAAAATCATTTGATGCTTAAAAAAATAAAAACAGCTGTAGCAAGCTGAAAAAAAACTATTTTTAAGATTTAAACCCAATTTATATTACAATGACTGATAGACTATTGTCAGAAGTAATAAATATGGAAATAAAGGAGCTCTTTAATATTTACCTGCCAATCTGTGTATTCAATATGACTCCAAAAAAAAAGCAAAACAGTCACTTCTAAGTTTAACTTTAACTTTTTTCCTGTCTTTCAACCCAGACCATGAGATGCCCCTTCCTAACCAATGCTGGTGCTTTGTTTTGTTTTCTTTCTTATAAAAAATTCAAACTGAAAAGTTTGATATGAGCTGGATTTTACCTGGTGGGCAATCCTGAGGTTAAGTCTAACTCTGTACCAGTCTGGAGAGCAATTACCAGGGCCTGGGTTTCATATCCTGATAGTGGTGACTCAGAAAGAACAATGGAAGCAGGGAGGCATGAACGACCAGCTTTGAAGCCTAAACCAGTCCATGGGCTACTTGCAATTTGTGTAATCTAATTAACTGTAGCCTGGAATTCCGTAAATACAGATGCTTCTTACATTCATGGAAAATGGGGTGATTTCAAAGATTTAAGTCACGTTGACTACTTTTGCTTGTGATAAATAGATCACTATACAGGGTAATTTTTTATTTGATATTTTACACTTATAATTCAAGAAAAGCCAACTCTAGTGTGTCATTTTATTACATCTCATTAAAATTTCTGGCAGAACTAAAGTTTCCAAAATATGATAGAATTTATTTTGGACAACATTTGTATCCAATATGCTAATGATGCCATTCCTTCCTTTGCATTACTCGTTGCCATGGTGATAGTCCCATCAGTTCAATAACTTTCATTTTAGTGATGTGTGAGGTCAGTTAGATATTTTTACAATAATGTATATTGATTAGAAGAATTTAGGAGAAGACAAATTTATGGTAGAAATTAGTCTTGGCTTTGTCTAAGTTAGTTTATGTGACCTAATGGAATGATTTCCGTTGTAATTTTGAAATGGCTTGTTAGGTATACAGCTCTTTTTTATTTTGGCTTTCTCCTTATATTTTTTAAATCTGGCTTAGGAGTATCTTAAAAGTTATTTATTAATGAGTATTTGGAAGAAAGTTGAATTGCAAAATATGTCTTTAAAAATTATCTAGGGACTTCTATCACCAGAGATCTTCATCAAGTCCTAGTGCCACGCTGAGTCCACACCAGAGACCCCCTTCTTGGAGGTCTGGCTTCCTGATTTAAAAAAAAAAAAAATGATTCCACAAGTCGCCTAAGAAATTAGAGTTCAAGATTTCTAACTCTATAGCAAAATTATCCAATTTTGTTTTGCTCATTTTTATGTTGGCAACTAAGCTTATCTCCTTAGCCATAAATAAAGCCAGCCATGTTTAAAATAAATTCAAATATCTATGTATCATTTTGAAATTTTATTTAAATATGAAAGAGAAGGAAGAAGTGAAATAAAATCCAAATCTGAGTTCTTCTAAACAAGAGAAACTTAAATACCTAATTTGTCTGAGGTTAGTTTTATGTTTGTTTTTGGTTTGAGGTTTTTTTTTTAACTTACTTATCTATTGATCCTTAGGTGGTTTAGTAATAACAAAGTGATACCTGAACTTGATAGAAGTTTACTAGTTAGCAAAGTCATTTCCTTAATACTATGATCAAATAGGGTCCACTGTCAAAGGTTACTGTCTGAATCTTGATTCATTAGACACTAGTCATGCCAAATGGGTACCTCAGAATAGTTTGATCTTTTCAAAGATACTCACAATGGCCAACTGTGTGAACAGCGGAAAACTTGAGATTCTTCTGTATTCTCTAAGTGTTATAGTCGTGAGACTGGTAGAGATCTCCAGAGGTCATCTGGCTCATCCATCTACCTCCAGGGAGGACTGTCGCTCAGGCATGCCCAACGGGATAGCTACCCGTCTATTCTTCACATCTCTAGGGAAGGCGGTTTCCTTGGCAACACAATCTAGATCTCTTAGATTTTTCTCACAATAAGAAAATATCTTGGCCAGTTGTTGTGAGCTAGGCACCTGGCAACAGTTGTGGTGATTTGGCCTATTATACTGAGAGACGTAAAGTTGGGTTTCCCCTACCTTTGATAATTATTATATTTAATGATTCTATAAGTCTCCAAAGAAATTAGATTTTTAAAAATAAAGATATAGGTATTGAGACAATGCCTAGTAACATGACTTGCTCTTAACAAATAATGACTTTAGTTGGATTTTTTATTTTGTTTTTGTTTTGTTTTATCTGTGGTGTCAGGAGACAATTTCAGGAAAAGTGACTTTCTGAGAAGTTAAAATTTTTTTAAAAAAGCGATTTTTAACTTCTTGCTTCTAAACAAATACCTTCTCATTCATTTTTCTTTACCCTAAAATGACAGATGAGAAACTCAAGTTCTCCCCTTCTTCTGGGGAAGTCAGGACTAGCTGTGGAGAGTCTGATGTGGAATAAAATTACTCCAGAGAATTACTTGCCCACCATTTGATCCCAGCCTTTGTCTCCATGTTATTTAAACAATAGCTGCTTGCCTTCTCAGGGATCAGCAAAATGATTTAAAATTTATCACCCTGACAAGGCCTGAAAACGAACCGAGGCATCCAGGAGGGCAGTGATTTTTTTCTGATTACATCACTTGACCCAATCACTGCCTGCAGCTTTCAAAAAAACGTTTGGATTTTTTTTTTTTTTTCTGCTTGATTAGTTGCTTCCAACTCAGAGGCAGAACTAACCAGAAGATGAGGAACACCCCTGAAATGTTTCCTTTCTCCACGGGAATTTTAAAATCTAGCTACAGCTGCTTATCTTCCCAACTCGGATGCTCTTGTAAAATGACAGCCACCTCAGCGTGGTTGATCACCATAAATAACACAAAGGGAAATAACCTTTCTTGCTTAAAAAAAAAGCTATAGAATCTTCTGTAAAGAATGTGGAATCATTTGGCCCACGTTTTAATTGACTTTAGGCACCTCTATGGAAATAAGTCTAAGGTGTAGTTTGTGAAACATGTTTCAAAAGTGTTTGATGTAAAATAAACGCTAGACATTTACAGTACAGAAATAGTTTTAAAAAATTAAAAGCCTGTAGATGATGACTCTGTTCCTAAGAACCTCAGCCTTTATTGTGTCTTAGTAAAGTTGATATGCTTTCATTTTAGTTTATTGCATTTCTGGTGTAATAATAGCCTCTTAAGATAGAACTATTAATACATATGTACTGGTTATGCCTGTTAATGCAGAAAATGGCACTTTGTTATTTCAATGTGTTTCCCTCAATGTCACAGGGTATTTCAATTTGATAGGAAAAGGTCATTTGACATTGGTCAAAAATGCATTTTCCCCATTTAAAATGTATGTGTATAATCAGTTGCATAGACAAATGTAACCTTTTGCAGTATCTTTATCTTGATCATAATCTTAGACATCGACTGTGTCTCCACTTTCCAGCTGCCATAGAAATTTGATGCATTTGCAAATTCTGGTGAAATCTAGTGATCTGAATGTAATGGTGGATCGAGTGATCCAGAGCACTTGGTTGTTATCTTCCAGTCTACGTTGAACCATTCAGACATTGGGAATGGGCTTTACACAAGGGAAGTCTTTTGAGATTGTTTTGTTTGCTTCATTCTTGTTTGTTTTTACCTTGGACAAAAAAGTAATTTAAAAACTCAGATCAACTCACTGTAACATTTTTAACATTGTGTTTGGTTTCATCTTTTAGTTGATTTCTATTATGTTTACTCAATTTCAATAGTAATCTAATAACACAGAAAGGTCAGAAGAGGAGAAAATCAAACTATAATTCACACACAGAATCACTCACTGTACACTAAGATTCATGTTGAATGTCACACAGTTTCTAGACTGATTTCTCTTGTGTATAAGTTATAACATCAAAGATGCCAAAGGGTATATGAAATAAGCTACAATAATATTCGACAGAACTTAACCTGGACCTTATGTTGTAATAATTTATTCATATTAGCTGTAATCTTCTGTATTTATATTTTTCAGTATTTATTATGAATGACATGAAAATTTGTGTATTTATTGTGGCTTTTTATTGCAGTGTGTATATATATATATATACATATATTACAAATAAGCATTTTTAAGTCTTATCCTTAAGTTTCTTTTATTAGTGGCACTTGTACTGTGCTGTACTTTTTATTATATATTGTACAATATCTTGTCCATTTGTTTGCAGCAGAGTAAAACTGGTTTCTAAGTTGTATCTACCGTTGCATTTTTGTTGCATTTTGCGTGAACCCTTTGCTCTGACATCCTGAGCTGTCACTACACAGGCAAGAATACCTCCCTCCCTCTGTGCACCAGACGTTCTTAAAAAACTGTGTGAAGCCACCTCCTGTGAAAGGACTCATATTACCATCTCAAAGCTCTGTTAACTTTGTGATGTTTGAGCCCTAAGTGGAGATGCTTGTTAGCATTTTTCTTCCCCAACTATTCAACTCCTTTATCAAGTGATGATGCAGAAGTAAATACGAAGGCCAGGAACCCCTTATGCAACTGAAATTGAGGAGGATATTTTTACAAAGATGTCCAACCTCTTGAAGTCACACCCTGTAATTCACCTGGTCGGTAGTATTGGTGTTTTGTTTTGCTTAAAGCAGGATCTGTGTGATTTGATGTTTAGAATATATGTGTACACATAGGGACATACATATGTACACCTGTTTAATAATGCTGACTTAAAGTAACCAAACTTATTTTTATTGGCAGTAGAATGAAGAGAGAAGAAAACTGATACTTCCTAATCTATTATATGCAGGTCACTGTCCTCAAACAACTTGTTCTCTTACATCTGGACACTGGTTTCATTTTTTTGACAGTTAAATAACACATGATTGTGTCATTATCCCAAAACTCAAATTTGATTGTTTTGGTCACTTAAAAAACAGTTTGTGGCACTCCTCCCTCCTTGCCAACAAAATAAAATCCAAACTCTTCGGGATGCCCCACGAGACCTGGGTACTACAGACCTCTTTTGCCTAGTTTTGCTCAGCAAGCTCCCCTGTTGGTTCCCGTGGCCTCCCGGTGCCCACAGGAAAGCCTGCTGGGACTTCCCTGCTGCTCCATTTCCCCCTGCCTCTGCCTGCACCCTTCGCCCGGAGTGCACACCCCACAACCCTATTCTGACAGCACAATTCCAATGACCATCTACTTATTTTTAAAGAGAAAACTCAAATGTCCCATCTTGATTCTCCAGCGATTTGATTTCCTGCTCTTTTATGCTCTCAGTCTGAAGACATTTACTAGAGCATAAGTCTCAATGGATTCACTTATGTATGTGTCTACTCCCTCTACAGGACTTCCTGAGAACAGAACATGTGTGTTTTTACCCTCCATGTCCTCCTCCTCCAGCTTAATGCCTGGAACAAGGCAGATGCTTAAAATACATTTGCTGATACATACGCAGTACAGAAATGAGTAGTGCATTTATAGGAGTTCAGATGAGGGAAAGACAGCTGGCTGAAAGGGAGGAGAAGGCGCCTGATTCTGAGGGGGAGAGAATTTCAGCTGGTAGGGAACATTCTATATTCAACATGATGGGACAGCTTGAGGAAAGGCTGAGTCACAACTAAGTCACCCTGTTCTGCGCAGGGCACTAAGGTGGCTAAGAGCAGGTGATTTACCTTCAGGAACAAATGAGCAATCAGATGAAGAGAATCTATTCAAAGATTGCAGAGCTTTAAAGAACCAGTCCAAAGAGTCTCCCACATCCTTAGAGAACTATGAATATCCTGTGGTATTAGAAGAGGAAGTTCAACCAAGTCAGAGTGATGTTGAATCATGTGGAATCTGGTTGCAGTACACAGACTGTCTGGGAAGATGGGAATGACAAAGTAAAAGTCCTCCCATTGCAATCACTATTCACTCAGAGTAATTTAGGAACATGTATAAAGGACACATGGACAAAGCCAAAGGCCGTTAGGATTGAGGGTGGGACATGGGGAAGAGAGGGGGAGTGGTGGGAGGGAAATGGAGACAACTCTACTTGAACAACAATAAATAATAATAATAATAATTGTCCAGGACTTGTTCTGTTTAGGACACTGTGCTAGAGAACCAGAAGGCTGCATTGAGCAAGACAGATGGGGTCCCTCCAGACAAGTAAGTATAGGGGTCTAGGAGATTATGGTCAAGAAAAGGTCATCTATCTGAAGGCCTACTTAAACAGGAGAGATTAAGAATAACAAGATTATCATCTTAAAATACTGTAGGTGGAGCCCTGGCCAGGTGGCTCAGTTGGTGGGAGCATCGGCCCATGCACGAAAAGGTTGCGGGTTTGATCCCCAGTCAGGACACATACCTAGGTTTTGGGTTTGATCCTTGGTCGAGGCATGTATAGGAAGCAACCAATCAATGTCTCTCTCACACATTGATGTCCTCTCTCTCCCTCTCCCCACTTCCATTCTAAAATCAATAAACATATCCTCAGATGAAGACTTTTAAAAAATACCATAGGTGGAATATGGGGAAGGAGTTAACACGATAGATGTATCATTAAAATTGATGCTGGATCCCTGGCTGGTGTGCTGACCTGTGAACCAAAGGGTTGCTGGTTCGATTCCCAGTCAGGGCACATGTATGTGTTGCATTCCCCGGTAGGAGACATGTGAGAGACAGCCACACATTGGTGTTTCTCTCCCTCTCTTTGTCCTTCCCTTCCCCTCTGTCTAAAAATAAATAAATATTTTTTAAAAACTTGATGCTGGAATACTCAATAAAAATAACAGATGGACAGAAAGAAATGTGAGTCTAGAGCTTAGATAAGGATATAAATAAGGTTTGGAGCGAATGAGCACTTTAAGAAGAGACTGTAGAGATAGGGCATAATGGACAAAACTGAATCCTTGAAACCTGTATTCTCCAGAAGCAGCTGGTGAGGTGGAGTTTACCAAGTGGGGTTTTTATTAGGAATCAGTACTGGGGGTGGGGGGAGAGAGAAATCAAGCTGTGATACAGACCCAACACAGCCACTCAAATCATCCCCACCTGGGTGCTCTGAAGTATAAAGGGCTCTTCAGAGGCTGATGGGCCGAAAGTGGCTGGGCCTTAGTGCCGCGCCACAGTCAGCCACTGGGTGCAGTCCATGCCAGGAAGGGAGTGCTCTGGGGTGAGTTTCACTCTGTAGTAGAGTGGACACCTGAATAAAGCTGAAAGCTGGGGGCTGTTTGCTGACAGTACTCCCAAAAGCCAAGAAAGTTCTTGAAGGTGGCACAGCTCCATGTCTTCCAGTCGATCCCTCAGATCTACTTCTTCATTTAAATTTCGGGGAGCAGGCCCTCCAGGATTCTGGTTAGTAGAACAGACTATGATCTTTGCCACTCCAACTGGTCTTAGAACCACAACTAACACTCACCATCTCCGTCTTTCACTGGAAATCCTATTCTCCTCAGCTTCAGCAACCACTTCTGCTCATCTCAGTGGCTTATGTTGTGGTTTGACCCCGACCCAAGACACATCTAAGTGGATATTCCCTCCCATTCTCATTGTCCAACAGTAGACCCATCTCTTCCTGACAATCAAGGTCAATTACCTTTACCAAAGTGGTGACTCTTCTTCCTGCCTAAAATGCCCAGGGCTCAGTACTTAGCTTAAGTTCCATGAGAATCTTTGGGCTCCAGCTAACAGTGTGCTTGCTCTGGGAAGTCCAGCAGAGAGTGTTGGGATAGAAGCACAGTTTTCCCCATTGGGTCATATTACATGGGGCTGCTACTGCTTTCACCCCCAGGGAAGGGACACGTGGGTTCCTACTGGAAACATAATACTATATAAAGCTTTTTGATCCAATATATATACTGCATCCTGAAACATGGTAGGTACCCCATCCTGCAGTGCACCACCTTCAAACTCTCACTTCTACTGCATTTCCAGCAGGTGAGGCATCACTGCCAGGCCGCCAGCTTCTGAGTCCAGGATATGAGCAGCGGGTCTCATGGTCATGGGCCCACTGCCATACCTTTCTTCTTGTAAGTAGTTCACCTGCTCCGATAATGCTATGTGAGATTCCATATGGGCAGATCCAAATACATCATAAGCCCTGCAGCTAAAAAAGAAAGATAAAATTAGACTTGGGAAAAAATATATATATACAGGGTGGGAAAATGTAGGTTTACAGTGTATGAGAAACAGTTTATTCTTATTATTTTTAATTATTGAATTATTTTTCATATAAATGAATGTAAACTTACTTTTGCATATATACATTTTTCATATATATACATACATACATACATATATATATATATATATATATTTTTTTTTTAAGACCCCTGGTGGTGCCAGGATGGAAGAAGTCTTGTGTAATCAACCCGCCCAGTGCCCGGTTGCGTTCCAGAAGAACATGCCGTACTGAGGGCTCAGCATCACTCTCTGCTGCGGGCAGTCTGTGCATTTGGCAGCAGCAGTCGCTTTATCAACCTTGGTAAATGGGAGGCCATGTTCATGGGCCTGGGCCTAGTCTTTGTGTTGTCACCAACTGCCACCCAATTCATGTGCCTGTCGGGGCAGCACTGGGTTGATTAGCCAATGACTGAGACTGGCTTCTGTCACCTGGCCAAGTTATTCTGTCTATACTTTCCAAAACAGTGTGAGCCACAGGATTGAGTTGTATTTTCTAATAGTTACTTTAAAAATAGTTTTTTTTATAAAGGTGATACTACCTTCAATATATGTTGTTTAACCTAATATTAACCTTAACCTAAAACAAAAAAATATTATTTTAATATACAATCAATAGAAAAATTATTATTATTTCCCATTATTTGTTTGAACCACAAAGCTTTGAAATCCAGTGTGTATGTTACACTTACAGCAGGTTTCAGTCTGGACTAGCCCATGTGACTGGTGAATATAGTATTGGACAGCAAAGGTCCATCCTGTTCTACAGTGTCTCCTGTGGTGGGTGCCCTCTGGTGGGTGTTAACATGTGTGCCCACTTCCACATGTCTATCCACATAATCATACCCAAGACCTTCTTTTCCCTAATATTCTAATGACTCACCTTTCAGGCCCTGACTGGTCTGCAAGGCCATTCACCTCTGTGCATGGGTCCATATATATTCTAACAGACCCACACAAAGAGAATAACTGGATACCACCAACACTCTGCCCATTTTAACGGTTTTCCCTAGCCACTGTCTTTCAAAGCTATCCTTAGGTAAGTCTGCAGAGCAGCAGCACTGATTTTTGGCTTGCACTGCATCTACTCCCCGCCCCCCGCCCCACCCCCGAAACTTGTTTTTTTTTCTCTCCTACCAGCTGATCATAAGGAATGCTTCACGCGGAGTAAGAGTGAGCTAAGGGAAAGGTGCTGGTCCAATGGTGGATGACGTGGAAGACAGGGCTGCCCGTTCATGTAACTACCTGTGTCTTCCAGTCCTGTTTGTGCTCAACCCCAGTTTTTCTATGCCTGTCTTACAACAGAGTGTCGCTAGCCCTGTCTTATCTTTTGATTTAGCGACTTTGCTAGAACCCAGCTAAGGAAACCTGTGTCCAGAGGCATGGTCACATGGGATCCCACAATCAGGCACTTAGTCTCCACAAGGCCTCAGTAACGTATGAGAAGTTGTTGTTTGTTTGTTTGTTTGTTTGTTTTTTAAATACACATTATTGCTACAGATGGCAATGCCTGGATCTTAGGGCCTGTATTGTGATTCTACAGCTGGCATGTGCCATAACCTCCACACTGCATCTTTTGCTACCACCAGTACCTCTAATGCCATAGTGTCTGTGGGTCACATGGCCCAAGCAGAAGGGCTTGGACCACTGCTACACTAGACCTGCTACACAGACATGGTCTGCTCTGTCCAGCCTTTCACATTGCCCAGTTACCATCAGGGATGGAATGTGCTGAATCCAGAACTGAAAGAGGATTACCAGGTATTGTGCTTCCTTCCTCATGGTATAAGGTGCAATATGCAGTAATTTATCTTTACTGTGATGCACATGTCCTGGAATGCCCCAGACCTCAGAATCCCTAAAAATTATACGAATGTGGCAGGCCCTCAAATCTTCAAAAAGGTTTATCTCCCACTCTCCAGAATGCATGTGTTTTACCAAGGCCTCCAGCATGCCAACAACTTATTGCTCATCTGCCTTGATTAGCATAATAAAAATGGAGTGGTACTCTGCAGGATGTCTACAGAGTCTGGATCTCTTTGTAATATATAATATTATAGCAAAATACAAAGCTAAACTATGCATTGTTGCCCATTTCATGTAAATGCATTGGATTGCCACCTTGGTTGGGCAAGGAAATTCTGTGTTCCACGTACCATCAGATCCTCTTTTCTAATTGGAATAGAAAATAATACATTTGCCAAATCAATGACTTCATTCATGTCCCTGAAGTTGGTTAGACTTTGGTAGCAAAAGTACTGCATCTGGCACAGCAACTGCAGTTGAGGCTACCACTGGGTTCGATTGCCAATAACTTACTTTTCAGGATCCATCTGGGTTCTTCAGGGGCTACTCACTGCACTGAGGTGACTTAAATAGGTATTATAATGGCGACCAGCATTTATCTATCCTTTAGGTCTTTACAGGTATCACAAATTTCCACTATTTTCCCTAGAATGCAAACTTGTTATTTTACCATGACTGGGGGAGGGGGCAGCAACAGTTTCAGAGTCTTCTTCTTGACCTTCCCCACTATTATAGCTTTTCTCCCACAGGTCAAAGGTCTATTGTGAAGATTACATACATATATATGAAATATGTCACTCCCAATTATGTTCTTAGAATAAGAGAACTAACTGCTGGATGGATCTACAGACCCCATGGATTTGATTAAGTCTCTGTTTATTACCTGGCTCATGGTGAAGCTTCATTTTTCCAGGTCATCGTCAAGTCTAATACAGTGTCAAACATTTTCTAAATATTTGCATAACCCCCTTTTTCTGGTGCACAGTCATCAAATAAATGGCTATAGGTCCCTTTTTGGAAGCACTGTGCAAGCACCACCATGCATACATGTACGTTGTAGCCGGGTCTTTCCTTCCAGGGACCCGGCCTCTTCTTGGGTTAATGGGTCCTGTGTCTGTAAACTAACTCAGGTCTGGAAAGTGGGTAAGAGACAGAATATTTTATTGACATAATTACCTTTATGCTCCCGGCCATCCATCCTAAATTTTTGTGAAGGTATAATCTGAGAAGTGCCCTTGTTGGCTGCTCGTCTATTTCTGTCTCTAGGTACAGCCCTTTCTATTAACTGTGTTCATAACTCTCTGTGGGTTAGGACCCCCCAGCTGCCATTCTGCTGCTCTTGGGATAATTACATCCTTTTGGGTTTTAGCGATTATGTGCCACCACCTATCCTCCATTGTTTCAGAGTTCTGTCACCCCCATTGGACTGCCACTTTGGGCGAGGAATTTCCATGCTCCATAGACTGTCAATGATGGGATTCACATTACTAGCTAAGTGGCAAATGCAGCTCCAAAATTTAATCTTAATATTTCCTGCTTATTTTGGACCATTTCTTGTACCAAAAGTCAGATTTGGTTTTCTAGAAGCAGACTTCAAAATGGAGTTTGATATGCAAGCTGTGTATTAGGTATCAATACCTTGTGGGAGCAATGATGAGAAAGTAACAGAACAGAGAGATAAGTTGATCTGTAATGCAGAATCTGACAAATCCTCAGTCCAGCCCACAGGGAGCTGCAGAGACAATGCGGTCCTTTGGGGTTTTCCCCTAGTGAACAAAAATGTTAGGTCTTTATAGTCCTGCCATAATCAGTCATCGGATACAAATAGCCCAGGTAGGTCATGCTTTTCAGCAAGGTATCTCTCTGAAGCTGAGGTCATCTCTGAAAGAGA
>PVKU01016142.1:0-15676 GCA_004027475.1 Anoura caudifer | reverse complement strand
TGTGAATGCCAGCTAGGTCATTACCAGGGAAATTGGGGAGCCAGGTGATACCTGTAGAAGGGAGAAGAGTTGGTCCGTGTGGGATCCTGACCTGAATAGTCTCCAGTCTGGTTAGAAAGTTGGGCTGTGTGAAAAGCTGGGTGCTTGTTAAGACCTTTGGGCTTAAACAAGAGGCTTTTACTAAAAAAAAAAAAAAAAAAAAAAAAAAAAAAAAAAAAAAGGCTTGCAGCCACTTTGTAAGGAACTTTTGCAGCGTCTGGCTCACCCTGAGGGTGATTTGAGTTGCACACCAGCACTTGGCTCAGGCCTCTTGCTGGACAAGTGGATTCAGTGAACCGCCCCCACTTGAGTCCCACAGCATGCCAGGCAGCTGATTCGCCCCGCTCTCCCTGAGGCTGATTCCAGCAGCTTGCCTTCTCTTGACTCTGGCCTCTAGCCTAGCAGCTGAGTCACTCCACTCACCCGAAGGCTGACAGGAGCCGCTCCCCCTGCAGCTGACTATGGCTGCTTCTGGCACCACTCACCAGGAGGCTGATATGAGCTATGCTCCTGAGTTTGACTCTTGCTGCTTGTCCAGAGGCTGAGTAGCATGATGCACCTGGTGGCTGACTGGCACTGCTTGCCCGGTGGGGTGGCCGGCTCTGGCCACAGTGGGCTCAAAAAGAGCAGGAGGAGGCACACTGCACAGACCTTGTTGCAACTGGTGGGTTAAAGGCACAGGCCTGGGCAGAGGTACAGTTGGGGCCTGGCAGCTCACAGAGGACCTGCGCTGCAGGTAGGGCAACTGTTAATACAGTGGCCCAGACCTGGCCCCCATCCTTCCAAAACCATAGGAAGGGAAAAAAGCGAAGCCCAAGCTCAGTCCCCTCTTCCTGTGGCGTCCTGGAAGACCGGGAAACTCGCTCAGTGGGTTTAAAGTCAGCAGAAGGCTGATTTTTTTCTTTCCTCTCTTTTCTTTTTTCTTCCCCCAAGTGAGACAAGACCTGGAGTTGTGAAAGCTCCAGAGACAGATCCAAAGGGGGAGCACAAGGCTAACCCCCAAAACTGACAAACAGAGACAAATGTCAATTTGCTATCCCATCGAACTGGCATTATATTGTTTATTTGTATTACTATTATTTTTCATTATTTTTACTTCTCTTATTTTATTAGTATTTCTTTATTTCTCTTCTTTCTGTTTATTGTTTTCTGTTTTGTTCCTTTGTTTAATTGCATTGTTTGACTAGTTTTCCTTATTCTCTTTTTCATATTGTATTTTAATTTTCCTTCTTTCACTTCACTCGTGTTCCAATAACACACTGCTCTTGATCGGGTACTTTCTTTTCTTGTTATCCAAATAATATATTTCTAGGCATATTATTGTTGTTCCACTACTATTGTAAATAATTGTGGTTCCATACAATTGTAAATACTACACAGCACCCCTCCCTGATCTCAACCCATTTCACTTTATTCCTCAGCTTTATTATTGTTGTGGTTAACTCTATTCTCTTGCACACTACACCTACTTTCTATCCTTTACTCTCACTATATCTCATCATCTAACTTTGCATAAGCACTTCATTTTGTGGATTCAGCTCACAATCATCCTCTCCTCTAACAAGATTCTTATCTCTCTTTCACATTTCATAAAAAATGGCAAGTTGGGTGAAGTATCACCGTTAATGCTATACTTATACAAAAGATCTCCTATCTCTTCTCTACTTGTTGGTACTTTAAATTCCATAGACTATTCTCCTGCTATCTTAATCCATTTTGCCTACCCCCTGCCTCTGATCACATACCAGAATAGGTGGGAGTTATGAACATCAGTATACCTGCTGGAGAAGAGAACCCAGCAACAAAGGAAACACCAAAAGGTAAAACCCCAAGTACAACAAGAGGGCACACACAAACTGAAGAAAGGGCAAACCTACAGCATCCAAACAAGGAGATAAAAGAGACCACACTACTGAATCCCATAAAATTCCTACCATAGAGGCTCATCCTACAAAGACAGCTAGCAAAGCAAAACATCAGGAAACACAGAAACAAACAAAAAGAGTCACCTAAAGTGGGGGGACAAAAAAAAAGAACCTGCAATCAAAAGGAATGGAAGTCTCCCCACTAAAAGAGATAAATGAAATGGATGTAAGCAAACTATCAGATATAGAATTCAAAATAATGGTTATAAGGATGCTCAAGGAAATAGAAACTATAAACAAAAACCAGGAAAAAAATGAACAATAAAATTTAGGAAATAAAAAACACACTAGAAGGAATTACAAACAGGCTGCATGAAGCAGAGGACTGAATTAGTGAACTGGAAGACAAGGTGGAAAGAAAAACCCAGGTAGAGCAGCTGCATGAAAAGAGACTCAAAAAATATGAAGAGAGCTTAAGGGAACTCCAAGATAACATGAAATGGAACAACATTCAAATTATAGGAATACCAAAAGGAGAAGAAAAGGAACAAGGGAGAGAAACCCTCTTTGAAAAAATAATGAGAAAACTTTCTAAACATGGAGAGGGAAAAAACCGTGCAAGTTCAGGAGACAAAAATCCCAATCAAGATAAACCCAAAGGGGCCAACTCTAAGACATTACATAACTAAATTGCCAAGTATTAAAGACAATGAGAAAAGCTTAAAAGCAATAAGGGAGAAACAAGAAGTGACATACAAAGGGGCTCTGATAAGGCTACCAGATGATTTCTCAACAAAAACACTCCAATACAGGAAAGAATGGCAAGAGATATACCAAGTAATGAAAAACAAAGGCTACTCTCTTTGGCTGCCAGGTTACATCGATGCTGTGCAAACTGTTCTCATTATGTTAACAATGGCTGTAATTTTTCAAGAGAGACCTCATATACATACAATGAAATATTATTTGACCATAAAAATGAGGGTAGTAATTGATACATGATACAAGGTGGATGAACTTGGAAAACATTATGCTAAGTAAAAGAAGTCAGACAGGAAAGGTCACATATTATATAATTTCACTTATATGAACCATCCATAATAGGTAAATTCATAGAGAGAGGAAACAGATTTGTAATTGCCAGGGGCTGGAGGGAAAAGGAATAGGGAGTGATTGCTTAAGGGTTATGGGGCTTTTTCTTTGGAACTACATATTGTAAAGGTTCTACTACATTGTAAATGTACTAAATGCCACTCAATTGTACACTTTAAAAGGCCAATATGTGAATTTCATTTCAATTAAAAACAAAAACAGCTCTGGCTGGTGTGGCTCTGGATTGAGTACTGGCCTGTGAACCAAAGGGCTGCTGGTTTGAATCCCAGTCTAGGGCGCATGCCTGGATTGTGGGCCAGGTCCCCAGTAGGAAGCGCAAAGAGACAATCACACATTGATGTTTCTCTTTCCCTCTTTCTTCCCTCCTTCCCCTATGTCTAAAAAATAAATAAATAAAATGTTAAAACAAAAACAAAAACTTCTAATAAAAATAACTTGAGGCCTAAATGCTTTCACTGATAAATTCTACCAAACATTTAAGGCAGAAACAATAACAATTACATGCAATCTCTTCCATAAAACAAAGAGGAGAGAACCATTCTCATTTTATGAGGCTAACATTACATTGATATCCAAAGCTAACAAAACCATTACCAGAAAACTATAGTGATGGCCAGCACCATTTTGTAACAGATCAGGAGTGCTGATTGTTAATTTTTTTAGGAATTGGTTGAAATTAATGGTAGCTTAAAATTAGCCATGGTAAGAGGGTTTATTTATATCACTGAAACTGGTAAATAGTACTAATAAGGCTTCTTTCCCAATCCCCAAAATCTGATCATTAAACATTTACTGGCATATTTACTACCATGATTCCAAATGCAAAAATTCTCAACAATATATCAGCAAATCCATTACCTGATTTCAAGAGTTATTCAAAGCTACAGTAATTAAGACACAGTTATTAACAAAAGGATAAATGCAAAGATCTATGGGACAAAACAGAGTGTTCAGTAATAGAAGCACACATATAATTCTGACAGGCATTTAAAGAAAATTCAGTGGATAAAGGAGAGTCTTCAAAAATTAGTAATGAAACAAATTGCTATCAATTAAAAAGACTTTACTTGACTTTCACTATTCTTTCCTTTAATGTCTTTTTCTATTCCATGACCTAATTTAAGATACTATATTGCATTTAGTTGCCATGTGTACTTAGTCTCTTTTAGCCTGTGACATTTGTTCCTTGTTTTTTTATGACCTTGACAATTTTGAGTATTAGTCAGACATTTTTTAAAATGTCCTTTTATTAGGTTTGTCTAATGTTTTCCCTCTTGCTTAGACTGAGATTATAGGCATTGGGGGGGAGCATAGGGGGGTGTTGACTCTGCTAAGAATATACCCGCCAAGAAGGACTCTTTGTGGTTAATTGGGCCTAAATGTATAACCAGCAGCTATTGTTTGCAGAGGTCCTTCATGCCTGCTATGTTTCAGGGGAAGGCCACAGGCTGGGTGGCCTGCCTCCTGCACTGTGTTTCTGCCATCTAAATCAACTCTTGTAAAAGAGCTCCTAGGCTTGAAATTCAGCCAATAGGACTGAGACTTTCCCCATCCAATTGGAGCTGCACAGCTATAGCCTCATATGCATCTTTACTGACCAATCAGGGTGAGTTCATTCCAACCAATAAGGACAGTGCTTTCTGGACCAATCAAACTGTGAGGATTTAGAGTCCTCATTTGCACAAAAACAGACCAATCAGGGACTGGACACAGTAACCCTATTCTATATATGCCAGCTTCACCTATCTCAGAATAGCACATTTTCAGTTTCCATTAAAGACTGTGTTTCACCAGAGGGAGCTATAATACTGGAGCTAGGGCTGTACCACCAGCTAAAGCTGTAGCCCTGGAGAGCAGCAGAGCATCTTGCAGAACTGCCTCACTAGAATGGAGCTGTCTTGCCAGAGCAGAACTGTGACACAGGAGCTGTAGTGATATTGGAATCTCCTTACCTGGGTAGCCTTATCCTACCTGTTCCACAGTTGAGCTTGTTTCATAATTGAGCTGTTTGCACGGAATAGTCTAACCCCACCCCTCCATCAACATACCCCAAATTGGAGATTCCTGTGGACATTAAATTGTCAATAATCTTTAGTTTACAGGGGAGGAAAGCAAAAAGCCCTTCTCATCATACTATATAAGGGATACATAATATATTGTCACTGGTGATGTTAACCTGGATCACTCTGTTAAGATAATATTTGCCACTTCACTGTATGTTTCTTTTTCATACTTTATTCTTTGAAAGCAAATTTCTAAGTACAGTGTGTACTCAAGGATGGAGAGACTATGCCTTAGCTAGGTAGCTCAGATGGCTAGAGCATTTTCCCCATATGCCAAGGTTGTGAGTTTAATCTCCAGTCAAGGCATGTACAAGAAGCAAACAATGAATGCATAAATTAGGTGGAACAACAAATTGATGTCTGTCTGTCTCTGTCTCCCTTCCCCCTGCTCCCTTGCATTAATAAAGAATTTTTTTTTAAGGATAGAGGGAATAAGCCCCATCTCCCAGAAGAGGCAGTATCTATGTATATTATTTGGAATTTTTCATAAAAAGGAGGAGTCCTGTCTTCTCTTAATTTATTTATACATTCAACCATTTACTTATGTCAGTATGGCCTCAGATATTCAATGCTTTGGGTTAGAATCCAACACCACTTTATTTTGTTGCCCAAATTGTTTCAGCTTTTCCCATGAGAAGCTCTTTCAGGTTGGCCCCTGTGGCCATTTAACACATCCTCATTACTTTGTTTTTGAGCACACCCTTACTTTCTGATACTACAACATGATCTGTACTTATTTTGTATTTTCCTTGCCTCAACCCTAGAATCAATCAGTTCCCTGTGGAATTCTGGTTCATTTTATTGGAGAATATTTAAAAATTAGATCTGTGTGGTGAGTATACTCATTGCTGCGGTGGTGTCAGTGCTTACACGCCTTGCCTGCAGACAGTTAGAAAATCCATGTATTGTATTGACTCATGTATATACATACACCTCTATAATTGTTTCTGTATTTATCTGTATATATGTTAATCTAATATTTATTAATGAATAGTACTGGTAAAAAAGAGTATCCTTATACAAAAAAAAAAAAAAACCCTCAACCAATAACTTATACCTTTTTCAAAATTAACTCAAAATGGATAGACCTAAATATAAAATTCAAAAACTACAAAATATTTTAAAGAATAGAAGATGTCTTTGTGACCTTGAGTTAAGCAAGATTTTTAGACATGACACCAAAAGAAAGTAAAAAGAAAAAATTTGGAGTTCATCAATATTTGCTTTGTGAAAGCTGAGTCAAAAGAGTAGCCACAGATAGTGAGAAAAATATTTGAAAATTACAAATACAGGGTGGGGCAAAAGTAAATGTACAGTTGTTTATATACAAAATAACATAATTAATAAATAATAATACAAGAATAAACTGTGTTTTGTGTAAACCTACTTATACAAGTACTTTATCATACCCTTTATCATACAGGGTATGATAAAGCACTTGTATCTAGAACATACAAGAAACTCTCAAAATTCAATAAGAAAACAACCCACCTGAAAAATGGTCAAAAGATTTGAACACTCACAAAAGAAGATATATGGATCATAAGCACATAAAAGATTTTCATTATCATTAGTTATTAGGAACATTCAACTTAAAACCATACTGTGATATCATTACTCACCTATCAGCATGTCAGTTTTATAAAAAAACTGACAATACCAAGAACTAACAAGAATGTGAAGCAAGTGGAACTGCTGTAAGAGTACAAAAATAGTTCAGCTACTCTAAAAAACAGTTTGGCAAGTTTCTTGCTAAGTAACAACATCTGTATTACAGTATGACTCAGCAAGCACACATGAAGTTATTTTCCCAAGAAAAAAGAAAATCTGTGTATGAAAATTGGAATGCAAATATTTTTAATACTATTTTCATAATTGCCAAAATACCAAAACAACCCCAATGTTTTTCAATAGGTGAATGAATAAATGAATAGTGTACATACACACAAATGAATACTATTTAGCAATAAAAAGAACAAACTTGATACATGCAACATGATCAAGCAAAATTATAGGGGTGAAGAACAGATACAGAAATTAGTGGTGGGGGAACAAAGGGAATTTCAAGGCGATGAAACTGTTGTAAATCTAGGTGATAATTACATGCCTTTATGCATGTCAAAACTCATTGAAATATACACCCAGAGTAAATTTTGCAGCAAGTTTAAAAAGTAAATAAAAATATATGGTATAAATCAATTACCACTTCAGACTAATTAGAATGGCTATTCTCAAAACAAAACAAAAAACACCAAGTATTGGCAAAGATGTGGTGAAATTGGTACCCTTGTGCAATGTTGCTGATAATGTAAAATGCTGTAGCCACTATGGAAAACAGTATGGAAGTTCCTCAAAAGATTAAACATAAAATAACCATATGATTTAGCAATTTCATTCCTACTTAATATATCCCAAAAAATTTAAAGCAGGAACTCAAACAGATATCTGTACACCAATGTTCACAGCAGCATTATACACAATAGCCACAAGGGGCAAGCAATCTAAGCGTCCGGTGACAGATGAATAGAAAAACAAAATGTAGTATATACGAACAATGAAATGTTATTCAGGCTTTAAAAGGAAGGAAAAGGAAATCTTGTCACATGCTACAACATAGATAAATCTTGCAGACTACGCAGAGTGAAACATGCCAGTTTAAAATAAAACAAATACTGCATGATTTCACTTACATAAAGTACCTACAGTAGTCAAAATCATAGAGACAGAAAGTAGAATGGTGATTCCTAGGGAATGGAGGAAGGGGAAAATGGGGAATTAGTGTTTAATGGGTACAGAGTTTTGGTTTGGGATGATGAAAATAGTTTTGGAGGTGGATGGTGGTGATGACTGCCTAACAATGTACTTAATGCCACATACTATACACTTAAAATGGTTAATATAATCAATTTCATCATATGTATTTTACCACAATTAAAAACAAATAAAAGCAAAAAGCAGAAACCCCCAAACACACTAAAAATAGCTGTACTGAAGTATCAGCTATTAACACAGGCAGTGGGATTTGAGAAATCAAGGTCTTTAAAAAAAAGGGAAACTCACAGAATGAGTCCACCATCTCTGGTTAGATTTTCAGGGCGAAAAGGCAGAGCAGAAATCAGCTTAGAGCTCATATCTCTAGAATAAGGTTAAAAAACTAGTTCTAAATAGAAAGTGGAGAGGTGAAAGAGAAGTTGATTTCATCCTAACAATGATAATAAAGCACTAACCTAGAAAATCGTATGTTTTCTAAAATCTATCAGAGATTTTACAATCCAAAGATTAATAAAGAAAAAAATTCAGGAGAGATAAATACCTCAGAAGAGAAAAGAAAACCACAAATTACTTTCATTCCTAGGGGCAAGTAGGGGAAAGAGAGAACCAGTTCAACTTTTAACAAGCTTTGAATGTTTTCTTGTGGGCCAGTGTGATGTATTAGAATCCCTAAGAGCCCCAATCACATAGCAAGTCAACACCCAACTGCCTTTGATATTATCTGGTCACTAAGTGGAGGTCTCATATTAATGAGGTCTCCAAAAAGAAGTCTAGAATTGGCAGGATGTCTTTTACTTCCCAAAAAATGTCTCAAAGTGGTCAGTTTTTTATAAGTTGGAGAAGCAGTTTCTGGAACCAAATAGGAAGCTCCATTGCAGATACAAATACTCTAAAATACAAACATCCACCAGCTTCCCCCTGCCCCCACATAGGCTTTCCTGAGTACATGAAAACAAATCTCCAAAGGCTGGGAGCAGAATACCAGGTGAGGAAGAGATGTCTCAGTTGGTAGAAACTCTGCAGGGCCAGAACTCCTTAGTCACCCAAAAGGAAAGTTGGTGACTAGGTTATAAACCACATCAATAGAACCTTGGTGGTACTCAGATCCCAATCCTGCTGAAGGGAAAGCCTGGATCTTGTCATCAAAGTATAATATTTGAAGCTGGTGGTGAACTGAATCTAACTAAAGCCCAGGACCAGCTGAACTATGCACATATTAGACTGACTTAGGAACCAGACAGAGGAAGGGATGTGCCTTTTTCTGGAGGAATATTTATTTCAATCTCTACTACACTTTTATATATCATGTCCAGCACATGATAAAAAATTAAGAGACATGCAAAGAAGCAGAAAGTTTTGACTCATTAAAGCAAAAAGCCTTTTGAAGCAGACCTGTTGGGAACCATTCTGCCTGGTTTCAGGAATTGTAACCCCCACCCCATGACTTAGGCTGAGTGAGCAACCTTCAGACTGTAAGCCACTAAGGAGACAAAGCTTATCTCCCTGGCAGGAACACTGCTTCTGCTTCATCCATAACTGGCCCCCAATGCTTGGTCGGTTAGCCAATGATGGGTAAGATTCCCTCAAGAGAGGGGCCACCTAAGCCAGGTACGACCACTTGGAAGGCCCTCAAGGAAGGACTCGGGGGGCTGCAGCAAAGAGGGGATGATGGACCTCACCCCCCCGCCCCAGCTATTCTGACATAGCCTGAGTCCCCAGGCCGTCTGGGAGAAGTTTTCCTTGTCTCTTGGCATCCTGGTCCTAATCCACTTAAGCCTAAAACTATGACAGAGGGCGGTGCAGCCCTGTGCTGGCCAGAGTGGCTCCCTGGGTGATCGGGCATAAGAAAGAATTTGTAAAGTCCTGTGAAACCTGCTTTGCTAGAGTGCTCTCATTTAAATGATAAGGGTCCGAGCAGGAAATGAGTATGTCTCCCAAAGTTTTTGCAACCCCCTTTACCTGACAGACCCTGACTCAATTAAGCCCTAAGAGTTCTTTGAAATGTTATCTATTGTTTGATCCTTGCCACCTGACATTGATTGATGAGCTTTACCTGTATTCCTGTGTGTTACGAACCTAATAAAGTCCATTAAGGAAGGGGCTCTTGGCCCTTCTCCTTTGAGAGATTGGCCACCTCTCCTCCCCAAGCAGATCATGTCTTGGTAGACTTATTTTCATCTGCAGAAGATGGATGGGGCTCTGCAGGCGGAGCCCCTCCACACAGACCCACAGATAACCTAGATATTGGAATTAGCAGTTAAGAACTTTAAAGTAATTATGATAATAATTTTAAATGACCTAATGAAAAAATAGACAATATAAATGAAAGGATGGTATAATTTCAGCAAATAAAGAAAAACAAAAGAAAAACCGGGATTTTTTAAAATTAAAAGTTACAATATCAGAAGTGAATTTTATGAATTTATGAGTTAAGACAACTGAGAAAAAGAAGGAAGCCATGAAGTTAAAAAGGAAAAGTCCAACAGAAACATGAAAACTAAAGGGGAATAAAAACCCTGTGAAATGAAACAGAGCATCCTAGACATATGGGACAATATGTACATAGTTCAAAGTTTGTGTAATTTGAATTTTACATAGAAAAAAAAGGGAATGGGTCGAAGAAAATATGTGAAGAATGTCCAAGAATTTTCCAAAAAGATAAAAGGCAGGAACCCACAAATTTTTATCATCCTTCAAGATGATGCAAAACAAAACATATATGAATGTATATCACAGACTAACTGTGGAATACTCAACATTAAATGAAAATCTTAATCACAACCAGGGGAAAAGACACATTATGTTCAGGTGAATAACAGTAAGATGAAGATTGGCTTCTCATCAGAAACACCAAAAACCTGAAGACAAAGACATCCTAAAAATGCAAAACAAGGAAAACTCTTGGTATATTATTTTCCATCCAGCAAAATATCCAGCAAAATTCATGGTGAAATAAAGACATTTTCAGAAACACAAGCCAAATGAATTTCTCACCATCAGCCCTGAGCTACATGAAATTATAAAAATAAGTTGCTCAGCCTAAAGGGAAAATATAGAGAAAATCCAACGTGTATAAAAAGGAATAAGAAGCACCAAAGCAGAGATAACACAAAAAATTACTTTATTTAAACATACACATATACACATACTTAAATCTTTTTTAAAAGACTAATAACTGTTTAAAACAAAAATTACAAGTATTTATGGTTAAAAATATATGTAGAAATGAGACATAAGATAAGGATCACAAGGATGGAAAGGGTGAAAACAAAATTATACTGCTAAAAGTTTATGACATAATTTATGAATAAGTATAATATTTGAAGATAACATGACAAATTAATGGTGTATAGTGTAATCTTTAGACTAAGCAATAAACAAAGTAACACAAAAAAGGAGACTTTAAAATTCATTAAAGAATACTTCCGGCCAAGATAGAGGCATAGGTAGATACACTTTACCTCCTTGCACAAACAAAAGAAGGATAACAACATATTTACAAACAAAAAAATAACCAGAACTGCCAGAAAAATCAAACTGTATGGAAGCCCGATAATGAGAGAAAAATTCATCCAGACTTGTAGGAGGGGCAGAGACAGGGAGCCAGGGCAGAGAGGACTCTCAGCAAGGTGGTGGCTGGAGGACTGGGGCAGGTGAGGCTGAGGATGGTGGATCAGGTGGTGGCTAGTGGACCAGGAGTCCCACACTATGTGCGGATAAACTGGGAGGAACAACTGGGGAGAGAGGCAGACCACGCAACTCAGGGTTCCAGCATGGGGAAATAAAGCCTCAAAACCTCTGACTGAAAAAACCTGTGGGGGGGTTACTGTGGTGGGAGAAACTCCCAGCCTCAAAGAAAAGTTCAATGGAGAGATCTACAGGGTCCTAGAATGTAAACAAACCCACCAACCCAGGAAGCAGCACAGGAAGGGCCCAATTTGCTTGTGGGTAAGGGGGGAAGTGACCAAAAGCCAGCTAAGAGCCTAGCAAGTGACATTGTTCTCTCTCAGACACCTCCCCCACATACGGTGCCATAAGTCAGCAATGTAGGTTGCCCTGTCCTGGTGAATATCTAAGGCTCCACCCCTTACTGCATAACAGGTGCACTGAGACAAAGAAATATGGCCCAAATGAAAGAAAAGATCAAAACTCCAGAAAAAGAACTAAGCAATGAAGACATAGCTAACCTATCAGATGCAGAGTTCAAAACACTGGTAATCAGTATGATCACAGAAATGGTTGAGTATGGTCTCAAAATAGAGGAAGAAGTGAAGGCTATGCGAAGTGAAATAAAGGAAAATATACAGGAAACCAAAAGTGAAGAGAAAGAAAGTGGGACTCAAACCAATGATTTGGAGCTGAAGAAAGAAATAAACATTCAAGCAAAACAGAATGAAGAAATAAGAACTCAAAAAAATGAGGAGAGGCTTAGGGACCTCTGGGACAACTTTAAACAAACATCTGAATCATAGGAGTACCAGAAAGAGAAGAGGAAGAGCAAGATATTGAAAACTTATTTGAAAAAAACAATGAAGGAGAACTTACCCAATCTGGCAAAGGAAATAAACCTTCCAGGAAGTCCAGGAAGTTCAGAGAGTCCCAAAGAAGTTGGACCCAAGGAAGCACACACCAAAGCACAACATAATCACATTAGGCAAGATTAAAGATAAGGAGAGAATGTTAAAAGTAGAAAGAAAAAAGAAGTTACCTATAAAGTAGTTCCAATAAGACTATCAGCTGATTTCTTAAAAGAAAACTTGCAGGCAAGAAGGGGCTGGAAAGAAGTATTCAAAGTCATGAAAGGCAAGGACCTACATTGAAGATTACTCTATCTAGCAAAAGTATCAATTAGAATGGGAGGTCGGATAAAATGCTTCCCAGATAAAGTCAAGTTAAAGGAGTTCATCATCGCCAAGCCCTTATTATATGAAATGTTAAAGGGACTTATCTAAGAAAAAGAAATGATCAAAAATATGAACAGTAGAATGATAACAAACTCACAAGTATCAACAACTGAACCTAAAAACAAAAACAAACTAAGCAAACAACTAGGAAGAGAATCACAGGAATGGAGATCATATGGAGGGTTATCACTGGGAGTGAGAGGGAGGAGAATGGGGGAAAAGTAGAGGGAATAAAAAGCATAAATGGTACATACAAAATAGGCAGGGGGAGGCTAAGAATAGTATGGGAAATGGAGAAGTCAAAGAACTTATATGTATGACCCATGGACATGAACTAAGGTGGGGGAATGCTGGTGGGAGGGGGCGTGCAGGGTGGAGGGCAATAAAGAAGAGAAAAGAATGGACAACTGTAACAGCATAATCAATAAAATATATTTTAAAAAGTCACTAAAGAAGATACACTATAATACTCAAAAGATTCAAATACTTAACCCAATGGAAATACAATAAATCTCATTAGGATAAAGAGGAATCCATACATAAATGTATTAGAGTAAAATCTATTTTTTATTGTTGTTCAAGTACAGTTGTCTGCCTTTTACCCCCACTAGTGCCCCCCCAGCCACCCCCACCTTCCTCCCCTGATTCCACCCTTCCTTGTTTTTGTCCTTGGGTCCTTTATAGTTGTTCCTGAAAACCCTTCACCCTTTTCCCCCCATTTTCCCCTCCTACCTCCCCTCTTGTTACTGTCCATTTGTTCTTAATTTCAATATCTCTGGTTATATTTTGCATGATTGTTTATTTTGTTGATTAGGTCCCACTTATTTAGAGTAAAATCTATTTTAAAAGTTGCTAGTACAAAACAGACAAATTTACTTCAATTGTCTGAAAAATCAACAGGTGAATTTTCAATAGCATCAGTAATAGAAGACAGTGAATGCTTTTCAATGTTTTAAAAGAACTATCAACCAAGAAATCTATACACAATGAAAAAATTCGTGAATATTTCAGATAAACAAAACTGAGAATTTTTTACCAGCAGACCCTTACTACAAGAAACAAGCACACAAAACAAAAACTATAAAGGCTGTTTTCAAACACAAGTAATGTATGTCAATAGGACTTGAGAAATGCAAAAAGAAATAAAAAAGAGATCTTCTAATCTGGTCAAAATGACTATGAACAAACAAAATATTCTAAAATGTGCATAAAATAAACTTTTACAAGAGTTGGCAGTGATGATTGCACACAAAATTACTTCAAAAAAAAAAAAATGGACTTGTTAGTGATTTCTGCCATCCCAGGATGACCATTCATCAGTTAGTTGCAGAGCATAAGGTCAGGAAAATAACATGTGTCATCCCTGAATGAATTCTGGATAAGGAGAATTTCATATAAGAGATATAAATATGTTCAAGATTGGCATACAACTGTAGAATAGGTTAATTTTTTGAGGTTCCTCCTACTTCACTTCTTCCTCCTTCTAAAGTCTCTTTCTCTCTACCAACATGTCCAAAGACTATGGCTTTTAATTAATGACAGATAATGTCCACAGTGAAAATTTATGATATGGCAATAATAACACTTCAAAAGGTGGCTTTGATGATTATGTAAAACAGATTATGTCAAGTGCTTGCAAAGGGCTGGGTATTTAATTAATTGCCAAATGAGCTATTTTGCTTTTAAAAATTAAATTTAAAAAGTAGGAAATGATTGCCACAGAAATCAAATTAGTTTTCTGTGAGTAATAATGTAAGAGATTAAGGAGGGTCACGCAGGGACTTCAAAGGTACTAGCAAATTTTATTTAAGCCAGAGAGGGGATACACTGTTGTTTACTTAATCAGTGTTCCCTAAATTATACGTAACCATTTTGTACATTCGTTTTTAATGATCCAATAAATAAAATCAAAATTCAATGTTTTCTACAACATAAAAGGTCCTACATATTCTAGCTCCTTTTACCTCTTTGATTTCACCTCTTACCTTTCCCTATATACTGTTTCTGGAACATGCCTCAGGGTATTTGTACTTGGTGTTTCTACTATCTAGAATGCTTTTTTGCTCTATTTATACTTAGCTCCCTGTCTCATTAATTCAGAATTTTCCTCAAATATTACCTTTTAGAACAGGCATTCCCTAACCAACTTATTCCCTGTTTCTTACTTCACTATATCCCTCTGTTATCATAAACTGTTAGAATTTGTCTCTCTGCACACATATCAGAAATATTACACTTGAACAATAATAATTAAAAAAGATATTACGCAAATGTTGATATATAATATAAAAAAGATCACATTTGTTATACTCTCACCTCTCTCATCAAAAAAGTCTGTATGAGAAGTTGTCAAGTTGATAGTGAAGGATACAAAGTTTCTGACAGATCTCAGGCATGCAGACGGTGGCTAGCAGACCACAGGCACACAGGTGGCGGCTAGCGGACCTGGGGCACAGGGTGGCAATGGTGTAGACCCAGTGAGGCCGCACAAGGCAGCTGGCTGACCAGGTCGTCTCACATTCGCACTCAGATATCCAGCGGAAGGGGAAGTGGCAGAAGAGACTGGAATCTGAGAGAGAGTGGAGCAAGGGCCTTTGTTCCCTCTTGAACCCTGCCCCCACATACAGTGTCACTACCCAGCTACTGGGCTGCCCTGCCCTGGGGAATACCTAAGGCTCTGCCCCTCATTACATAACAGCTGCGACCAGACCAAAACAAAAAAAAAAAAAAGAAAAAACAAAAATGGCTCAAAAGAGAGAACAGATCAAAGCCCCAGAGCCAATTCATCCAGGCAAGGAAGAGATAGCCAACCTATCAGATGCACAGTTCAAAGCCCTGGTGATCAGGATGCTCACAGAATTGGTTGATTTTGCTCACAAATTAGATGAACAAATGAAGGCTACAATAAGTGAAATGAAGG
>PVKU01016141.1:0-15730 GCA_004027475.1 Anoura caudifer | reverse complement strand
CCCGCCTTCTCCTTCTGTGTTCCTGGAACAATAAAACCAAGTTGCCAGGATTTCCTTGGAAGTCACTTGTCCACATATCTAGCACTGGAAATTTTAGGGCTGCCACCAAGGGGTGAGCCTTCTGATCACATAACTCTAGGGCTGATGTGGCTGAGCATTCGCGAGCACCAAAAGACCACAGTAAAACAACAACGACAACAGCAACACAGTGTTCAGCTGCGTACACAAGCGCTTCCTGCAGCTGTCCTACCACGCCAAGCTCCCTCCATCTGTTCTGACCCCGAATTTACAGTTTTCTCTAAAACGGGACAGGTCAACCTAGGATAGGAAAGGAATTACACAGCACGTTTGTGAAATAAACGTAACTTTTTCGGGTTTTCATTTCCATTACCTCACACTGCAGCAGGGAAGGCAGCCTCTCTTTGACTCCACCTTGCTCAGGCCCGCTTTGCCTTGCTGAATGTCAGAGGAGTCCTGCTCGCCTCCGAGTTCATGAAAGCAGCCCCTCCCATTTCCCCTTTCTTCACCGTAAAAGAAGCCTCGGCTCCGTGCTTTATTAAGAAAGGTTTGGGGAATCACTTAGGGCTTTCATCTTTTCAGTTGGTGCCTTCTTGATCAATAAACCTCTCTTTACTTCTAATTCTGACAGCTTCAGTTTTGGCCTCTCAAAGCCTTGAGCACGCAGACTTTGGACCAGTAACAATTCCATCCTTCTTTCTCAGAGTCCCTAAAAGTATTTGATCACAGATGTTTTTCCCACTTCTTTCCTGAGAATCAATACATCACATTAATTAAATTTTTTACTCTGCTTCAGCAGCAGAAGGAAGAGTTTTATTATGTCTTAAACTCTCAATTTCCATCAAGAAATTTCATGTATGTGGAACATATATGTATATGTGTATCTGTGTATGTACACCTATTAAAGGGCCTGTACATGTGTGTCTACATATACATGTGTGTGGACATGTTTGTGCATAAACATACACATATATACTCACGTATACGGAAGGAAACAGAACACCAAAGAACAGAACAGGCAAAATTATAAGCCACATATCCTTAAAAGAACAAGTAATTTGTACAGAGGACTGGGCTTTATAATTTTTAAATCTCCTTTTGCCTCATTGCTGAGAATTAGGCTTATTCGACAATACAGCTAGAAAAGCTCACCTCTCTAAATGGCTCCTGATTCTCTCAGTCTCCTTCCTTTATCTTGTGTCCCGACCGAAGTTCTCTTAGCCAGAAGTGAAGCCCAGGCGGTGTGTGTGTGTGTCTGTGTGTGTGTGTGTGTGTATGTGCACATAGATAGATGATACATGGATGGTTAATTAGCAGAATACTCTACCATTGATGAGTCAGGTAACAACTTCCTCTGAGGAGGCCACAGTTGATTTCGGGAACACTCAGTGGGGACTGCGACCCGGGCATCAGAGGGCCAAAGCCAGCGCTGGGGCAGCCGCCGCCACCAATGCCTCTCAGCAGCCAGACGCTGAAGACTGAACACGAGAATACTCCTGGTAGAAGAATTTGTGTCTCCATCAGGTTGATTCCTAGCTGGAAACGGCCAATGGGGACAGACGATGGCCTTTGCCTTCCTTCTTTTCAACCCTGTGTGGTTGCCTCCAAAACCCAGCTGTGAGGAGTCTATGAAGATATTTATTTACCTTGCCATTTACGCAGGACGAGAAAGGAGGGTGGAGTGGAGCTGAGCGAGCAAGCCACCCTCAGCAGCAGCCATTATCAAAGGGAATTGCTACTTATAAAACAACACGTGAGCATGTCCTGAAGGTAAATTTAAATTGCACAGGCAGATGGCTTGCACTCCCAGTGACCTATTCTTGCAGTGTGGCTAGCTCTCTGCCAACCCACATCTATGGCTTCATGAGGAGTTCCCTGAGATGCAACCCCCTCAGCTGGGGTGCTGGTTATGTACCTGGAGGAATTAAAGTAGCAGGCATCTGGGAATTCACCTCAGTTCAGAAGAAAGTTGGGCTGGACTTCAGATATGTTTGGCTGCACCGAAATGAACGAGTTGTGCCTTCTGCTTCACTGACAGATGAATATAATTTTTTGTTTCATTGATAACTGACAGAGGCCTTTTATTACTGGTATATAGGTTCACTCTTAAAGGTGCCACCTTCAGCCTAATTTTATTATGTATAGGAGTCATCGAATACATAATAAGTGTATATGTGCATGTGTCTGTGTGTGTGTTTCTCCGGAGAACCATGACTGATAAACTATCACATCCTCTAAGAATTAAATTCTTTGTTTCTTTAAACCCTCACTTGAGGACATGTTTGTTGATTTTAAAGGGAGAAAGAGAGAGAGAGAAACACCGATGTGAGGGAGAAACAACGCTTAGTTGCCTCCCATATGCACCCCAACCAGTGTCAAACCCGTAACCTAGGTACGTGCCTGACTGGGGATTGAGCCTGCAAAGTTTTGGTGCATGGGGTGACGCTCCAACCAACTGAGCCATCCAACTAAGGCAAGAATTAAATTCTTATAATTGTCGGATGCCCCCCCCCCAGTTGCTGAGCACAATGTTCAACACTCTAACTAAAGCTAATATCACATTATGTCACAATTATCTGATCGCATGCATGTCTATCTTATTAGAATTTGAAATCCTTAAAGGCAAGATAGGGGCTCTACTTATTTTCTCCTAAGGTATTTATTATGGAAAGTCTCAGACATCTGCATAAGTAAGGAGAACAGTATATAAGCCCCTCTTCACCATCAAGGCCAATCTTGTGGTTCTTATCTTACGACCCACTCTCCTGTCCTCCAGAGTTTTTGAAACAACTCCTGCACGTTAGCATCGTTTTGTTGACAAATACTTTGCATGCCTTTAAAAGATAATTATTTGGTAAAACATAATCACAATTCTATTATCTCTGCTAGTAATTGCATAATTCATCAAGATCATTAAATGCCCAGTTAGTGCTCTCATTTCTTTGATTGTCTCAGAAAGAGTTTTTACTTATACTCATTTGAATCAAGACTGTAGGAAAGCGTACAAACGCAACTGGCAGGTATATTTCTGTTTTAACCCATAGATTCCTCTTCCTTCATATTTTTTTTTTTTTTGGTTTCTTGCAATGTATGTGTTTTAAAAACCTGGCTTTTATTGCAGAGTTCCCACAGCCAGGCTTTTGCTGACCATACCACCATGTTGTCCCATAAATCATTCCCTGCCCCCCCCCCATAGTATTTACCCACCATAGTACTTGCTGTGAATTGATAGTTAGGTTTAGAATTTCTGGCAATACTACTTCAAAGGCAGTGATGTCTACCTCTCATTATGAGACATGTATTTTCTGATTCTCCCTTTCTAACCGTCATTGATAATCACTGCGTAGAACCATGATTTCATTAGGCAACCATGCTTGTCCACTAAGTGTACCACAACAACTTATCGTAGACTGGGTGGCTTCAACAACAGAAACTTATTTTCTCACAGTTCTAGGTGCTGGGTCTTCCAAGGTCAGTGTTCCACCATTTCAGCTCCTGCTGAGAACTCCCGTTGCGGCTCACAGATGGACAGCTTCTGTCTGTGTGCTGAAATGACACAGAGCAAGAGCGCTACTTCTCTTCTCTTGAGAGCATCGGCACTTACTTACGACCTCCTTTAACCTTAATTACCTACTGAGAGGCCCTACTGCCGAATACAGTCAGATCCGAGATAAGGGCTTCCACGTGTGAATTGAAGGAGGGGTACAATTCAGTCTATAGCACAAATGGTCAAGTGCAATCTTCTGTCACTTACTCTTCTTTCTTTAGCCTAAATATCCCTGCAAAGCAAAGCCTCTCATCAACAGTTTGGATACCTCAAGGAGTAGTTTACACAGTGAAGATGAGGATCATTTCCCTACACTATTGGTTTTCAGAATAATGAGTTTGGGTGTTATTCACCTTTGTTTTCCAACGCTTTTAAGATGCCTGATTTATAGCAGGGGCTTAGTACCCATTTCTTGAATTGAGTTGACTCGTTTACATGCCACCTTAATGAGCAATACTAAACTTTTTTAAATATCAGTTTTCTTGAGAATAACATCTTCACTCTAACTTTTCCTGACAGTTTTCAAGTTGAGAGATTATTATTGTTACTCTCAGAATAAAATCTACTTTTAAACCTTCCAGAGCAAGATTGTCATTGCATGAGGATATGTGACAAAGAACTCTGAGGTCGCAATCCTTTGTTACTCTTTCAGAACTTGAAGGATAGATCACAAGAAATGCCTCCAAAACACAGTCAGGCAACCCATCTGCATAAATCAATCAACTCTTTTTTTTTCCCTTTTTAAATTTATTTTAATTGTTGTTCTTGTACAGTTTTCTGTCTTTTACTCCCAACCCAGCCCAATGCCCCAACCCTCCCCACCTCCCTCCCATTTCCACCCCCCCTAGTTTTTATCCATGTGTCCTTTATACTTGTTGCTCCAAACCCTTCCCCTTTTCCCCTGATCTTCCCTCCCCTCTGGTGACTGTCAGTCTGTTCTCAATTTCAGTGTCTTTGGTTATATTTTACTTGTTTGTTTCTTTTGTTGATTAAGTTCCTGTTAAAGGTGAGATCATATGGTATTTGTCCCTCACCACCTGGCTTATTTCACTTAGTGTAATGCTCTCCAGTTCCATCCATGCTGTCACAAAGGGTAGGAGCTCCTTTCTTTCTGCTGCATAGAATTCCCTTATGTAAATGTACCATAGTTCCTTGATCCATTCATTTACTGATGGGCACCTGTGTTGCTTCCAACACTTGGCTATTGTAAATTGTGCTGCTATGAACATTGGGGTGCATAGGTTCTTTTGGATTGGTGTTTCAGGGTTCTTAGGATATAATCCTAGCAGTGGAATTTCCAGGTCAAAAGGCAGATCCATTTTTAGTTTTCTTACAAAATTCCATACTATTTTCCACAGTGGTTGTACCAGTCTGCAATCCCACCAACAGTGCACTAGGGTCCCCTTTTCTCCACAAGTTCTCCAACACTTGTTGTTTGTTGCTTTCTTTATGATGGCCATTCTGACCAGTGTAAAATGGTATCTCATTGTGGTTTTAATTTGCATCTCTCTGATAGCTAGTGATACTGAGCATCTTTTCACGTGTCTCTGGATCCTTGTCCTCCTTGGAGAAGTGTCTGTTCAAGTCCTTTGCCCATTTTTTAATTGGGTTGCTTGTCTTCTTAGAGTGGAGTCGTGTAAGTTCTTTATATATTTTGGAGATTAAACCCTTGTCTGAGGGATCATTGGCGAATATGTTTTCCCATACAGTTGGTTCTCTTTTTATTTTAATACTGTTATCTTTAGCCATGCAGAAGCTTTTTATGTTGATGAAATCCCATTTATTTATTCTTTCCTTTATGTCCCTTGCTCTAGGGGACATATCAGTAAAAGTGTTGCTGCATGAAATATCTGAGATTTTCCTGCCTATGTTCTCCTCTAGGACTTTAATGGTGTCACAGCTTATATTTAAATCTTTTATCCACCTTGAATTTATTTTTATGTATGGTGTAAGTTGGTGCTCGAGTTTCATTTTTTGCATGTAGCTGTCCAGTTCTCCCATCACCACTTGTTGAAGAGGCTATTTTTACTCCATTGTATGTTGCTGCCCCCTTTGTCAAATATTAATGGACCTCAGGGACTTGGGTTTATTTCTGGGCTCTCTGTTCTATTCCACTGGTCCATGTTCCTGTTTTTGTGCCAGTACCAGGCTGTTTTGATTACAGTGGCCTTGTAATACACTTCGGTATCAGGTATTGTGATCCCTTCTACTTTGCTCTTCTTTCTCAAAATTGCTGCAGCTGATGGGGGAGAAATCGGACAACTGTAATAGCATAATCAATAAAATATATTAAAAAATAAAAAAATTGCTGCAGCTACTCGAGGTCATTTATGGTTCCATATAAATTTTTGAAGTGTTTGTTCTACATCTGTGAAATATGGCATTGGCACTTTAATAGGTATTGCACTGAACCTGTAAATTGCTTTGGGTAGTATGGACATTTTGATGATGTTAATTTTTCCAATACATGAACACAGTATATGTTTCCATTTGTTTGTGTCTTCCTTGATTTCTGTCTTCAATGTTGTGTAGTTTTCTGCATACAAGTCTTTTACCTCCTTTGTTAGGTTTATTCCTAGGTATTTTATTTTTCTTTTTGCTATATTGAATGGGATTTTTTTCTTGATTTCTGCTTCTGCTCTTTCATTGTTGGTATACAAAAATGCCTTTGATTTCTGGACATTGACTTTGTATCCTGCTGTTTGGACAAATTCATTTATTAAGTTGAGCAGCTTTTTGGCCGAGTTTATAGAATTTTCGATGTACACTATCATGTCATCTGCAAACAATGATAGCTTTGTTTCCTCCTTTCCAATTTGGATGCCTTTTATTTCCTTTTCTTGTCTAATCACTGTGGCTAAGATTTCTAATACTATATTGAATAGAAGTGGTGAAAGTGGACATTCTTGTCTTGCTCCTGATCTTAGTGGAAAAGATTTTAGTTTTCACCCATTGAGTATAATGTTGGCTATACGTCTCTCATATATGGCCTTTGTTATGTTGAGGAATGCTCCCTATTCCCACTTTGCTGAGTGTTTTTATCATAAATGGGTGCTGTACCTTATCAAATGCTTTTTCTGCATCTATTGATATGATCATGTGATTTTTTGTCTTTGCTTTTGTTTATGAGATGTATTACATTTACTGATTTGCGAATACTGAACCATCCTTGCATCCCGGGGATGAAACCTACCTGGTCATGGTGTATGATCTTTTTAATGTATTGTTAAATGCAGTTTGCCAATATTTTGTTGAGAATTTTAGCATCTATGTTCATCAGCAATATTGGCCCAAAGTCTTCTATCTTTGTTGTGTCTTTATCTGGTTTTGGGATTAGGATGATGCTGGCTTCATAGAGAGTTTGGGAGTCTTCCATCATTTTGGAGTTTTGGGAATAGTCTGTGAAGGATAGGGCTTAGCTCTTCTTTAAATGCTTTGTAGAATTTTCCTGTGAAACCATCTGGTCCTGGGCTTTTGTGTGTCAGGAGTTTTTTGATTACTGCTTCAATTTCATCTGCTGTTATTGGTCTGTTCAGGCTTTCTGCTTCTTCTTCATTGAGTTTTGGAGGATTATATTTTTCTAGAAACTTTTCCATTTCACCTAGGTTTTCAAATTTCTTGGCATATAGTTCTTCATAGTAATTTCTTACAATTCCTTGTATTTCTGTGGTGTCAGTTGTGATCTCTTCTCTTTCATTTCTGATTGTTAATTTGGGTCCTCTCTCTTTTTTTCTTGATGAGCCTTCTTAAAGGCTTGTCAATTTGTTTATCTTTTCAAAGAACCAGCTCCTGGATTCATTAATCCTTAGAATTGTGCTTTTAGTCTCTATGTCATTTAATTCTGCTCTGATCTTGGTTATTTCCTTCCCTCTACTTGCTCTGGGCTGTCTTTGTTGTTCCTCTAGTTCTCATAGGCATAGGGTTAGGTTGTTTGTTTGAATTGTTTCTGTCTTTTGTAGGTAGGCATGTATCGCTATGAATTTCCCTCTGAGGACTGCCTTTGCCGTGTCCCATAAGTTTTGGGTTGTTGTGAGTTCATCTTCATTTGTTTCCAGAAACTTTTTGATTTCCTCCCTAATTTCATTCTTGACCCATTCATTTTTTAATAGCATGCTAGTCAATCCCCATGATTTTGAGTGTTTTGGGTTTTCCCCCTTGGGGTTGGTTTCTAATTTCAGTCCCTGTGGTCGGAGAAAATGCTTGGTATGATTTCAATTTTCTTGAATTTGTTGAGGCTTGTTTTGTGTCCTATCATGTGGTCTATCTTTGAAAATGTTCCATTTGCATTTGAAAAGAACGTGTATTTAGTTTCTTTGGGATGAAGGGCTCTATATATATCAGTTAAGCCCATTTCATCCAGAGTGTTATTCAATGCCACAATATCTTTGTTGATTTTTTGTTTGGAAGATCTGTCCATTTTTGACAGTGGGGTGTTAAAATCCCCTACTATAATTGTGTTGCTATCAATATCTTTCTTGAAGTCCTCTAAGATTTTCTTTATGTATTTGGGTGCTCCTATGTTGGGTGCATATATATTTACAATGTTTATGTCTTCTTGGTGGATTCTTCCCTTGAGTATTATGAAGTGACCTTCTAGATCTCTCTTTATGGGTCTTCTTTAGAAGTCTATTTTGTCTGAAATGTGTATTGCTACCCCGACCTTTTTTTTTTCCTGTTCATTTCCTTGGAAAATTTGTTTCCAGCCCTTCACTTTGAGTCTGTGTAGGTCTTTTGTCCTTAGGTGGGTCTCTTGTAGGCAGCATATGTGTGGGTCATGCTTGCTTATTCATTCAGCTATTCTATGCCTTTTGTTTGGAGCATTTAATCCATTTACATTTAAGGTTATTATTGATAGATACTGATTCATTGCCATTTTCGTACCTGTGTTCCTCTCTCTCTCTCTCTCTTTTCCTTCCTTTCCTTAAAGCAGTCCGTTTAGCATCTCTTGCAGAACTGGTTTGGTGGAGGTGTATTCTTTTAGACTTCTTTTGTCTGGGAAGCTCCTTATTTGGCCTTCTATCTTGATTGAAAGCCTTGCTGGGTAAAGTAGTCTTGGTTGCGGCCTTTGGTTCTCACTACTTGGAATATTTCTTGCCATTCTCTTCTGGCTTGGAGCGTTTCCATTGAGAAGTCAGCTGCTAACCTTATGGGAGCTCCTTTGTAAGTTACTTCCTTTTTCTCCCTTGCTGCCTTTAAGATTCTCTCTTTGTCTTGGAATTTTGCCATTTTCATTATGATGTGTCTTGAAGTGGGCCTCTTTGGGTTCCTCTTGATTGAGACTCTCTGTGTTTCCTGGATTTGTGTGACTTTTTCCTCTCATCAAATTAGGGGAGTTTTCCATCATTACTTTTTCAAATAGGTTTTCTATCCCTTGCTCTTCTTCTTCTCCTTCTGGTATCCCTGTTATATGGATATTATTACGTTTCATATTGTCTTGCATTTCTCTTAATCCCTCTTCATTCTTTCTGAGCCTCTTTTCCTTTCCTTGCTCTTTCTGGATGCTTTTTTCTACTTTGCCCTCCAATTCTCTGATCCGATATTCTGCTTCATCAATTCTGCTTTTCATTCCTTCCACTGTGTTCTTCAGTTTATAAATTGTATTCTTCATTTCCTCTTGGCCCTTGTTGATAGTTTCTATTTCCTTTTTCATGTTGATATAGTTTGCAGTGAGTTCATCATAGCTTCCCTGTAGTTTCTGGTAGCTCACTGAGAGCTCATGGAGCTTCCTGACAGCCATTGCTTTGAACTCAATATCTGATGGTTGAGTTGCCTCTATTTCATTTAGCATTCCTTCTGGGGCTTCCTCCTTTCCTTTCATTTTGGGATTGTTTCTTTGTCTTCCCCTTGTTTGTGAGATTCTTCTTGTCAGCCTCAGCTTCTTAAATTGATCTGTTCTGGTTCCCTGGGTTTATGGTATGAACTTCTGTGGTAGAGTACCTGTGAGATTCAGTGGTGCTGTCTCCTTCAGGTATCCTGGTGTTCACAGCTTCCCTGTTTCAGCTGTTGGGATGCCTCCTCTTTGGATCCAACACTGGTGTTTTTCCAGTTCCAGGTTTTTTTGGGGGGAGGGGTTTGTCCCACCTAGGATCACGGTTGTGAGCTCTGGGTCTTCCACAAAGCCCCCTCTTCTGGTCCCAGGGCTGCCTCCGGTCACAGGGCTGGTTCTGGTTGCAGCCGCCTAATCAATCAACTTTTTATCTGCTCTATGATACAGCTCAACATTCAGATTTCCATAAGGTGATGTAATATTTGGCACTTGCATATTGTAGAAACTGGAGCCAGCTTGTTTGTATGTCTTGCTGGGATATTAACATAGAAGAGCCAGTGAGAAAAAAAAATAAGGACCATGTTTACAATAGCTCTAGATTCAAATAAGAAAAATTAAGTCAGTAAAGAGGCTTTCCCCGGTGAAGATAACCAGCTCTCCCAAGTCCAGTTGGAAGTGAGGATACCACCAAATCCTAATAACCAGCTGTCAATCAAATCTTCCTTTTCTAGTCCCCAAATTTAAGCACAGGCATGTGCACATATGTGTTCAAGCATATGAATCTTCCATGTAGTTTGACTGAGGCTCCGGACAGACCTCCTAGTCTTGTCAGGGTTCAGAGCCCGAAATCAAACCTAGACCTACTTGGCTCCAGACACAAAATCTTTACCACTACATCAGATTGTGCCACTATCTGCTTTAAAAAGATTTTTTCAATTACTATTGCCATCAAATATTTCATTAGTATCAAGTGTCTTGCTTTTTAATCTCAGCTTCTGCAAGCTACCGCAAATCCTCAAAATGGGTAACGATATGAATATATATGTATGTATATTTGAATGTACATATTTGTATGTATAATTTTCTATTCTTGTTTGTCATTGTAGGCAATCATTAGCACATCATAGGTGTATAATAAACATTTATTAAATGAATAAATCAGTTTAAACAAACAGGCCTGAATGAATGAAAGAACAAATGAGTGCAAGGGTTGAAGAATGAAAATGTGTTAATCATTTTGTTTTCAGAATTACTCAACTAGGGTCTATTTGCTTTAACATTCTATTCATTCAATAAATATTCTGAGCAATATGTGGCCAGTTAGTGATTGTATCATATAGCTAAAATGGCACACTGAATCTAATGCATCCCCTGGATATAAAATTGTTCAAACAACTCCCAGACAGCAAACCGAAACAGGAAGCTACAGGCAGAGCAGGCACTACAATAGGCATGGTGTCTCACTGAAAAATAGTGCCAAGCAATCTGGACACCTGATCAAATTATTAGCTTTTGTGCTGATTTTTATCTATTATGAAAGGAAATGCAACAATGACTCAAAAAAATTTCCGAAAAGCACTGAGAAGACAGAAGCAAGATCTGAATATCGATATAGACCATCTGGTTTGGTTTGGTTTGGTTTGGTTTGGTTTTAAGAATGTGTGTGTTTTTGCTTTGTTTATCTTCTATTCAAAAGGGAGAAGAGAAAAAGAATTCAGGCAATGCACATCTACTATCAGCCAAAAACAGTACCAGGCGGTCCCTTTCAAAACAACTGTCAATAGGTATTACTATAAGCATTTTAAAAATAAGGAAATTGAGACTCAAAGGTTAAGTGGATTGCTCAAGCTTGGAAAGCAACTCAGTTGGCTATATTTAGGCTGGTTGGGTTCCTGTCAACCTGACCCTGTTTACTGCCGGTCTGCAAAATACTGTGCTACACTTTTTAACATGTAGCAAGAATAACATTTAATAATAACATTTAAAACTGCCCGGATCTTGAGACTCTGTCTTACCAACACCAGCGAACAGGTGCACGAAGGAGGTGCAGGAAGGCCCGACAGCGCCACCTGGCGGTTGTATGGAAGGTGTCAGACGGTGCTCAAGCCGGTCACTGTGACCCGAGAGTTCTGCTGTGACCGAGAGTCCTTCTGCAAGCCATCCTAATGGCTTGAGCCCACGGATCAAGTGGTGATGCTGCACCAGACTCATGGAGGACATGGGGCCCTCTGAGCTAGGGCAGAACGGGAAGACAGCCCTCCCTGCGCCCGTGCCCATGGGGTACCTGAGGGTGTAGTGTTCTCCCTGAAATTGGTGAAGTCTCTCGCACTGAGGCACCATGGGTGTTCCAGGGGGCCCACCTCCTGCCAGGGGTCCCTGTACATGTTCACGGTGGGCAGGCCCTGGCTGTGAGGGAATTGGGTGGGAGCCACGTGCCACCACTGCTGCCCTGGGGCCCATCACTGGCCAAGCTTCCTAGAGGCACCACCTTCAGCATCATCCCCACGCTGTATGGCCCCCGATGAAGCAGGGAGCAGGGAGCAGCCGGCGCCAGGGAGGAGGGGCTGGGAGTCAGGGATGTTGTGGCTCGTCCCAGGTGCTCGCCCCATGCTGTGGAGGCCAAGTGAGCCCCTGGCGGGTTTCCCCATCTTCAGGCTCCGCCTGCAGGCTCTGGGTGCATGCACGTTGGAGGGCAGTGGGGCGGGGCTTGAGAGGCTCGCGGGTACTCACCCACTGTATTCCCCACTTGAGGAGCACGTGGATGTGCTCGGTATTAACAACTAGTATTTCATAACTGGCCCCACAGAGTCGAAAGAGTACTGTGCGTTGAGTTATAAAACAGACATGCAGCTCTGCTCTTCCTACGCATGTCATGTCTAACAACACATGGGGGATAAAAAATGGGTATAAAAGAGGAATCGATATAATATGACACAATGTAAAACTTAGGGATGAGGAAATAAAATGGAATGAGAGTTCAAAAGAAAATGTTGTATGTTCGAAGACCATTGTCATTTGGAGGTGCACAGATTCTTGTACGTGTGTGAATGTCTTTTCCTGATCACGTCAAATACGCAAGTGTTTGAGTTCTAAACAATCAACATGTGAATAGTAATGCCTCAGCAAAAATCGGCATGGCAACCAATTGCAGAGCAAAATTGTTTTATCCCCAATGAAATTCCTATAAAGTCATTTTTATTGAAGGAGTTTTCTACCTTTCTTTTTGAATCGGCACCCAAGGATATGTTTTTATTGATTTTTAGAGAGAGAGAAAGGTGGGGGGGGAGAGAGAGGTAAACATCGGTGTGAGAAAAACATTGATTGGTTGCCTCCCGTGTGCACCCCAGACCAGGGACAGAACTGCAGCCTAGGTAAGTGCCCTGCCCTGGAATCCAACCTGCAACCTTTTGGTGTGTGGGATGATGCTCCAGCCAACTGAGCCACCCAGCCAGGACCCTACCATGTTTATTTTCAAAATATCTCAACATAATATGATTATTCTCAGAATTATTCTTCCCCAGTGATGGCACTGTTCCATAGGACAGAGCTACCCAAGCTGAAGTGGGTTTTGTTGGTGCTCCAAAAGCATTTGGCCCATACCAAGGCTTTAACGTACGTTAACTTTTTACCACTCTGTCACTGAATATTAAAATGTAGGTGTGTCTATTTTTAAAACATTCAGCTCTGTGAGGTCAGAGGAAATTTATTTTTCATTTACCTCTAGAGTACATAGGGAATGTTCACTCATTCATGCAACAAACTATTGAATATATTAAGATGGTTTATTTACTTCATTTCTAGCTCTCACCAAGACCTGCAAGGTAGGTGTGCCAAATTTCATTGGCCCAAAGTCACCCCATCACTAAGTGGCAGGGTCAACACTTCAATCAAATCTGTATCAATACCAAACTATCATACTACATCAAGAAAACTGATTTTAGAACTTCCAGCAAAGATGGAGGCATAGGTAGATACACTTTGCCTCCTCGCACAACCAAAAGAAAGACAGCAACACATTTAAAAACAAAAATAACCAGAACTGCCAGAAAATCAAATTGTACGGAAGTCCGACAACCAAAGAGTTAAAGAAACATTCATCCAGACCAGTAGGAGGGGTGGCAATGGGCAGCTGGGTGGAGAGGACTAGCGGTGAGGTGGTGGCTGGAGGACAGGGATGGTCAAGGTGGCTGCTGGCAGACCAGGCAAGGTGGCAGTTGATGGACCAGGCGGTCCCACATTTGCATATGGATAAACTGGGAAGAACAACTGGGGAGACAGAGAGACTACACAACCCAGGGTTCCATTGTAGGGAAATAAAGCCTCAAAACCTCTGAATGAAAAAACCTGTGGGGGTTGAGGCAGTGGGAGAAACTCCCAGCCTCACAGGAGAATCATTGGAGAGACCCACAGGGTCCTAGAATGTACACAAGCTCACCCACCCAGGAATCAGCACCAGAAGGGCCCAATTTGCTTGTGGGAAGCAGGGGAAGTGACTGAAAGCCAGATGGAGCTCAGCAAGACATTGTTCCCTCTCAGACCCCTCCCCCACATACAGCACCACAACACAGCCATGTGGGTGTCCCTTCCCTGGAAAATACCTAAGGCTCCACCCCATACTAAGTAACAGTCCTGCCAAGACAAAAAAAAAATATGGCCCAAATAAAAGAACAGATCAAAGCTCCAGGAAAAATGCAACTAATCAATAAAGAGATAGCCAACCTATCAAATGCATAGTTCAAAACACTGGTAATTAAGATGTTCACAGAAATGGCTGAGTATGATTGCAAAATAGAGGAAAAAGTGAAGGCTCTGAAAAGTGAAAGGAAAATGTACAGGGAGCCAACAGTGAAGGGAAGGAAACTGGGACTCAAATCAATGGAGTGGACCAGAAGGAAGAAATAAACACTCAACCAGAACAGAATGAAGAAAGAAGAATTCCAAAAAAATGAGGAGAGGCTTAGGAACCTCCAGAACAACTTGTAACTGTCCAGCATCTGAATCATAGGGGTGCCAGAAAGAGAAGAGGAAGAGCAACAAGTGGAAAAGTTATTTGAACAAATAATAAAAGAGAACTTCCCCAATCTGGCAAAAGAAATAGACTTCTAGGTAATCCAGGAAGCTCAGAGAGTCCCAAAGAAGTTGGACTAAAGGAAGCACACACCAAGGCACATCATAATTAAGTTACCCAAGATTAAAGATACGGAGATAATCCTAAAAGCAGCAAGGGAAGAAGAGACAGTTACTTACAAAGGAGTTCCCATAAGATTATCAGCCAATTTCTCAAAAGAAACCTTGCAGGCAAGAAGGGGCCGGAAAGAAGTATTCCAAGTCATGAAAGGCAAGGATCTCCTAGAACAAGAACAGATTCTCAGGAATAAAGATCACACGGAGGGTCATCAGCATGGAGGGGGAGACAGGAGAGAGGGGGAAAAGGTATAGAGAATAAAAAGCATAAATGGCAGAGAACTCGTTCACCCTGGATGCTGACTTCTGAATGAACTGAGAGTCTGCTCTTACTTACTGATTACGTTAGCTACTTGATGTGTCTCAGGAAAAAAAAAAAAAAAAAAAAAAGAATCTGCTGTATGTGCCTCAAGTTGTTTTTTAGCCCATAAATGGCAGGTACAAAATAGACAGAGGAAGGTTTAGAATAGTATGGGAAGTGGAGAAGCCAAAGAATTTGTATTTATGACCCATAGACATGAACTAAAGTTGGGGAATGAGGGTGGGAGGTGGGTACAGGGTAGAGGAGAATAAAGGGGAGAGAAAAATGGGACAACTGCAATAGCATAATCACTAAAATATATTTTTTTAAAAAAACAGAACTGGTTTTATCTCCGAAGCAAGCCCCAGCCACGTCTACTGAAGTTTATTGGACTTCAGTAAACATTTAGCCACGTCTGCCGTATAGAAGGCCTGTATAGAAGGTGACTACAAACTTGCCATATATATGGGTTGAATGGTGTTCTTCCAAAAAATACGTCCGCTTACTAAGCCTACGAACCTGTAAATATACCTTCCATGGTGACGGAGTGAAATTACCTTACATGGCAAAAGATGTGGTTAAGTTAAGGATTTGGAGGAGAGTTTATCCAGGATTATCTGAGTGAGCCCTAAACCCTGTGACAAGCGCCCCTGTAAGAGCAAGCAAGGCGGAAGGGGGAGAGACGGCAATGGGACCACGAGACAGAGAGGGAAGTGATGCAGCCACAAGCCAAGGAATGCTGACCGCCCCCGGAACCTGGGAGAGGCCAGGAATGAACTCCCTCGCCCAGCCTCCAGAGGGGAGCAACTCTCCTGACACTTCGATCTCAGACGTCTGGCCTCTGTAAGTGGGACAGAATCAATATCTGTTGCTTTAAGCTACACAGTGGGCGGTCATTTCTTAACCAGTTGCA
>PVKU01016140.1:0-15693 GCA_004027475.1 Anoura caudifer | reverse complement strand
AGGAACCTAATCAACAGAACAAACAAACAAGCACAATATAACCAAAGACACTGAAATGGAGAAGGGGTTGATAGTCACCAGAGGGGAGAGGGGAGGGAATTTCAGGGGGAAAGGGGAAGGGTTTGGAGCAACAAGTATAAAGGTCACATGGACAAAAACTAGCAGGGGTGGAAATGGGAGGGGGGTGGGGAGGGCTGGGGTGGTGGGCTGGAATGGGAGCAAAAGACAGAAAACTGTACAAGAACAACAATTAAAATAAATTTAAAATAAATAAATAAATAAATAAAAAATCCTAACAGTTCACATAGACTTTTAGTATATATTTGTTGAATGAATAAACCAAACATTGGGAGTACAAAACAATAATAATATCTAAAAAAAATCCTTCACAATGGTTGTGAATTAATGATGCCAACATCCTCAGACTCCTAAGAAAGCTTTCTTTTGCCAATCAATAGCATTCACTCTTAGCCATCCCTCAGTGGTTATAATTATTACCTGGCATTAAATTGCCCTTTCCATTTTCTCCCATTCCCCTTCAAAATTTTTATCAATAAACAATTAAAGAGAACATGTTGTTTAGTGACTCTTTCCTATACTACTTTGGTGTTGACTAGATATTGAACATTAATGCCACAAACATGACTAATCACCTTTTCTGCATTTAAATTAATCTCTTCTGCAGAGAAGGGGAAAGGCTGACAGTTTTCAATATAGGGGAAAAATATCAAGTGATATATGTATTGCTATATGTACATATTGATAAAGATACAAATTTATATATATGCATACACAGATGTAATATATATGCACATCCATATATAAACGTGACACAAATGTGTGTGTGTCTATGTAAAATCATGTCACTCAAGTCCTTTCACAACAAGGGAAAATCCTATACACTATACACTCATATAACAGGCTGCCCAGGGGTGGAAAAATAGGTTAATAATAGTAATAAATAATACAAGAATTAATGAATAAATAATACAAGCACAAATTATGTTTCATGTACTCAAAACTGTAAACCTACTTTTGCTCACCCCTGTATATGAGTAGAAATTATTTTATGTCAAAAGATAAAGTTTTCAACTCTCTCATCTTCCATATAAATGGCTACTCAAACATATCAAAGCTTCATCACATATAAATAATGTCTGGATGAAGCTACAAAATATGTAAAGCTATTCAGCATTTTTACAACACTTGTATGGACCTGCCCCCAAATTGCTCCAGAAATCTTCCAGCTTGCACCATGATTTGTTGGTAGGTGAATAAGATGAGTAAAGGCTGGATACACCTTGGCTGACTTATCAGAACATTCAAAGGAAGGAACACAAAACAAGAAGGCATAATTCAGGAGAAAATGTCGAGGCATGTGCTCCTTCCTTTTCCTCCTTTGTTTTCCTCATATAATCTTTCCTCTAACCTCAAAACACTGTTTACAGCTACAAAGTTAATGGGAAGAGGGATCTAAAAGAAGTTTTCCAGGCCAATAAACTTGTGTTACTACTTCAGCTGGACAAGCTGTAGAGAACTCCCAGTTCTCGGGGACCACACCCTTGTTCCTACTCCCCACTGTCATGACTCTCTGAAGATTGAAGAGCAGCAGACACAGATGGAAATGAGGATGATGAAAATCGCTGTGATTCCCTAAACAACACTACAACACTGGGAGCCATGGGAAATGACTTCAGACAATTCTGCAGGACAGATGGATACATGCCACACAAAAACACACCATTGCACTGAATGAACTTGTAAGTTCTCTCCTCACACTACAGCAAGGCCTAACTGAAGTAATCAGATAGACATATTCAATGGCTAGTTACTGACAAACCACCACCTACACCTATTTTTTTTAAATGTAGTATTGTTCAAACATCTGGTCTTAACATGAAAATAATTGTAGTAACTATCTTAGTCAATTCCCTGTATCATTTGATTGAGGCAAACTCGCTCAATATACTTAGTCAAAATGGCTCAGTGATCCTTCTCCTATTAAGAAAAAGTTAAGTTTATTTACTGTCTTATTGAGTTGAACATTGTATTAAACCAAATATAAAAAGACATTCTTCCTTGTTTTTGTGTCTATGTGGGTAAAATAAAAATCTCACAATATTTATGTAAAAGCCAATATATGAAAAATATAACAATTGAAGATTTTATTTATCTTTTGACTAGTAATCAAATGATAGCTAATGTCCTTGGGTCAAAAATATTACTCAAAAATCAGTGGAATCAGTTGATTTAAATATTTATTTAGATTAATACTTTTGGTCAGCAAACATGTATTTATTTAGTGCATAATACATCCCCAAAATTCTTTAAAATAAAACAGGATATAAATATGACTAAAATAAGGTCTTTGCCCTTGTTGCTCCCATAATTATCAAGAAGCACACAAACTCACATTTGTAATACAGTGTGAAAATACAAAAATGACTGAATATTGATGTAAAAGCTTAACAAGGAAATTTTTCCTTTTATTATATTTTAATGTTATTTTTGTCACAAATATAATAATATAGTATATTATACATTTGAGTATATTCTAAATCACCATAATAAACACCCATTTACACACCTCTCCAACTGAAAACATGGAAGTTCACCAATACCATTCATTACATTGACCTATATTCCAGTGTAGGGCTCACACTTATTTATTCTCCAACTGATGGTCATTTCAATTTCTCCCTCCCACCTTTTCTTCCCCATATGAACATGCACTACTGTCCATTTTCTTGTAGAGTTATTTTGGTGTACCAGTGCTAGATTTGTGGTAGAATACATCCCTAAAAGTACTTTTTTCTGAATAGTAGGGAATGTAACACTCACTTAACACAAAATAGCATGAAATAATTTTCCAAGTGGCAGTAACAATTTACTCTCCTAACTAGCGGACTACAAGCACTCCTGGTAATAGACACTATGTTCAATCCTTGGTACTGTCTGACTTTTTAATTTTCACCAATCTATTGAGAATGCAACATTGCACTGTAGTATTTGGATTTTCCTGATTAATGATGAAGGTTAGAATGAGGGTGTCTATTAATCTGACCAGGGATAAAGGATGGAAGAAAAACTGTAGGTCATTGTGGGGAGGCAGAAAGGAGATGTCAAGTTTGTAAACTGGGATATGTTGTCATTGCCATGCACTGTGATAGGATCATAAAAACGTTTTTCTAAATATATTATTTAAGTTATCCTCTAAGAAAGCTTACAATTTCCCCAAGAAAAAAATGACTGCTGCATGAAAAAAAGTTTGGAGTGAAACACATTTTTATTGTCCCCAGAACAAAGTGGGTGTTCTATAAATCTTTCCTGAATAAATAATTGCACAAGAAGTCCTCAGATGAGCAACTCAAATAGAATTACTTCCAACTACTTCATGCCCCAAAATGGAAGTAATATTTTCTACCACAAACTTACTCCTTCTCTAGTCTCCCCCTACTCTGCAATGGAACAGTAAGTCATCCTTGACTCTGCTATACCTTTCATCCCTTCATTCATTAGCAATAGAGTCTGCCTACTGAATGCTTCTATAGCCCACAGACCACTGGGTTTCTCTAAGACCCTTTCCGAGTTTCCCCAAGGTCAAAATATAATACTAGGAGGTCATTCCTTTTTTCATTATCTTGACATATGCACTTTGTACAAGAGCAATAGTGGATAATGCTGCTAGCACCTTCAGACACATCAAGATGATGATGCCAAATTTCTAGTGTACCAGAAGGCATCAGATTCCTCACCCTCACACACTCACTTAAGAATGCCCTTCTTAAAACAGGAAAAAGTATCAATTTTGGTAAACCTTGACTCTTAAGATAATTTTTTTAAAGATATTCTTATGGCAAATTGGGAAGTATACAGAAGTATACTTCCACAGTTATTCACACAGTGCGCAGAAGCACTTATGGGATTATTTGAGTTTTGAACTAAAGTAGTCATTCTTGTCATGTAACATCATTTTTACCTGAAGGAATCACTGACAGGTGAACTAGGGTTTTTCAGATGTAGGTATGTGGTAGACATCTCAAAAATGAATGGAGGGAGGCAATCACCTCAAGGTAAATAACTGACAATACTTGTTGCCAAGGATAAAATATATGCTTCCAAGCAAAAGAATTTTGGAAAATTTGTATCCACCATCATGAGCTTTACAGCTTCTCAAAACTTATAAACTTTTCTCATGGATCAGAGGTAACATTCATGAATATGACCACATATGAAACCAGTTCATGCTAAGGCCAAATAATATATCTTTGGAACCAGATTTTTAACCAAAAGTTGTCACTTTCATGTGAAAAGTTCTTCCCCACTGTGGGCATCAATGGTCCTTTCACTATCAAATATTTATTGAACACCTACTCTGTATTAGGTTCTGAGGTAGAGTAGTAATAACACATAGACAAAATCCCAGACACTATCTTAAGCATTTTCATGTATCGATAAATGCTCATAATAATGTTATAAGAAAAGTAGTATAATACCCTCATTTTGCAGTTGAGAAAATTCAGCCATAGGGAGATAGAGTAATTTGATTAGGTTGCAAGCTTGTAAGTAATGAAACCAAGCCCTTATTAAGTCTATTCATCATGGTTCATGGCACAGGGACAACACAATATAGTTGCATCTTATCACATATGCTTTAAATTACCGTCTATCTCCAGAACAATACTAATATCTGATGTTCAGAGCATCTTTACTCAGTGCCAGGCAGCCTTCAAAGGGCAACACAGGAATTAACCTTCATGCTGGTCCTATAAGGTAGGTACAGATTGTGTGCCCTTCTTACAGATGAGAAAGCTGAGGTTCAAATACTTTAAGTAATTTGTTAGTTTCAGTTATCTAAGAAGAAAGAGTCTGGTAGCCAAACTCAGGTCTTCTGCATCTTGAGATCCTTTTCTAAACCATTAGGTTACAATTCATCATAAATCATAACTGTGCTTGAGTTAACACTCTCACAGTAACAATAAACCAATTACCAGGTATTGAGATGAAAGAAGTTTAATGTGAAAATAGAAAGGAATCAACTCTGCAGGCAAGCAAACACTTTTTAATGCATTGCTCAGTCCCCATGTACCCTAGGGATTTGATGTCTATCTTAAAGGCTGCTAATTTGAAAACCCAAACATCTGTGTAGACATTCTTTGTATTCCTTTCTTCAGTCAAGATCTATTGTTCTAGAACTTCAGCATCCTTAGAATTATCATTGAGGGTCATGTGGCATTACTTTGAGTTGTTTGAAAGCATTTTTAAGGATAATTTTGACTCTGTAGTATTTCCTCCCTTCTGTGCTGAGATTAAAACCTATCCCTCACTATAACAAAACCTGTGCTTTTAATAACTTAGACAGAACACAGAAAAACCCTCCAATTTGTATTGAAAAACATTCCTAAAGCCATCTGAAGTTGGGACACAGAGGGGGAGAAGGATTAACTTTCTTGACTCCTAAAGTCAAAATTAATTAATATATGCATTTCATCAATCTTAATATTTTCACAAGAATGTCACCATGATAAATTCTCAGTGCTTCAATGTCTGCACCTGTAAAATAGGGATAAAACAGCACCTGCCTCATGGTGAAGATATGAGGACTAAACGAGGGCAATTTGCCAAGTGCTCAAGATATTGTCTGGCATATGGTGAACACTATGTTTTGTTAACTCACATAAAATGAAAATGTGTGGGTAAGTTACATAATAAAGCACACAAACATGGATATATGTTTCCAAACATCAAAAAGTAAATCACAGATAGGTCTTGAAAATGTTCTCCTGGTCTACAGTGTCCCTAAAATCACATTACTCCCCAGGAAATGGTTGAGGAGTACAGGTTAATAACTAGCTGCTCCTGAGCCTCTGTGAGTAGCTTTATAGTTGGGACAACAGAAACAGGCAGGAAAGCTTTACCTGAACCTTGAGCTTGGAGTCAATGACCATACTCTATGCTCAGTTTTTCTTCCTGTGGGCAGGAAAAATACAGACAGATGAGCAAAGAGCAGCTGGGCCTGAGAGTTGGGAAGACAGCCTGTGTGGTGTCAGTTAGAACTAGGTAATGACACCACAGAGTCAGATCCTGGGAAGGAGCCAGATTTTGTTCTGATTGGCCTGTAATGCCCTCTGTTATTACTCCTCCTTCCATTCTGATAGTGCTAAATGTAAATGTTGCATTTTCAGGATAAATTTTTAAACCTATTAAAATTTACTGCAACACAGAGGCTTCTATTGAATTTCAGTTTTGCTGGGCATTCTCTGTTTTTTTAATTGCTACTGAGGGTTCACTACAAGCCACGTCCCCATGATGGGCATTCAAAACAAATGATGAACAAAATCTCAAAGCACTTTATAGTCTGCATAATGACATCAACAGTTTTAATTTAATGTATATTCTTTTGAATTGGGCACTGTGTTGTATTATAAAACGTAAAACGGATAACTGCCTTAGTTAAATGCCTTCAAGTCAGTGGCATAGGTCATCCAGATTATGGACTCCACACAAGGTTAGGTGCCAAGATGCTGGGAACTTGGGGGCATGGGGGAGTCACTGGTGCACAAAAATATCAAAGCAACACAACTTACATAAGGACATTGTAACGGGTGCTGCAGGTGCCTTGCACAAATCCTCTTGGCATTGACCATTCCCACGTAGGCTCAACTCTACAGCTCCAATACAAGCATTTCTCCGTGTGTGGGCTTCTCTGGATGCCATGGCCTATGCCCAGCAGCAGTGTCCCCCAAGGAGCAGTCCTCCACCCGGGACTGATGGTGATGGTAAATAAATACCCCGGTTGCATTGTTCCTTGCTTGGAATTACTCTGAAGTGCAAGACAGTGTCTCAGAGAAGCTGTAACTAGTTTGATATTGCACCATTAGTGTGACTCTTCTTTCCCTGTCTCACTTTCCATTCCTGGCAGGGGGTTCCTGGCACTACCTACCAAACAACTATTCACACAGGAGTCCTCATCTCAGAGTCTGCTCCTGTGGGAACCCAAACCAAGACAGAGTAATGCTGGGGACCAGCTGAGACCTGCAGTCAATCTTCTTCCTCCTTATCAGGGCTTCAACAGCAAAATCAATTTCTATTTACCTACCCAATAAAAGTCAAGTCTCAATTTTTCATAAACTGTGATAAAGCTGCCTTCTAACAGCTTTTAGAAAGCCTACACCATTTTAGGGTACAGAGAAAAAAATTAATTAGACCCAAGGAGGCCAAGAAATCAATTAGAGTGAATCAGGTTATAAATCTCTAGTTGCCTGTTGTTTTACATGTTGCAAAATCACAAAAGACAAATCAAGTGATCTTTGAAAAATTACAGCTGCTGTCACTCACTTCTATTAGGCATTGGTACTCGCTCATTAGTTACTTTAAGCAGTTGGGAAACACTGTCAGAATGGAGCAGCTTAATGGGTGGCAGTCACGGGAGCCTGGAAGAAAGAGAAACTGACAGCAGAACAATCTGAGAACTAAAATGCACCTGGGGTAGTATTAAGAACGTATTAACCTTGAGATCAACCACAGTGACACACTGCTTTTGGTTACTGGCCATCAGCCCCATTATAACTTCACCTTTCTGGAAAGACCTTCCTTCATAGCATCTGACATGGCATGTAGGGAGCCCACGCTGTATGGATTCAAATCCTGGTTCCCCTCTAACCAACAGTGTAATTTTAATAAAAGTACTTAACTTCTATGTACTTCATTTTCCTCATCTGTAAAACACATATAGTAATGGAATTTACATAATAGAGCTGTTGTGAGGAATGATATGTTAACCCCTTACTCACTGTGTGGTCTGGAGACCAATACATCAGTCTTCCTGGCAGGGGTGGGCAGGGGAGGGAGCTGGATGGGAAAGCAGTTCCTCAAGCCCTACCCCAGACCACTGCACCGGACTCTGCCTCTTAACAAGATCCTCAGGGGATCTGTGTGCATATAAAAGTCTGAGAAAGCACTGACTTCACACATGTCATGTGCTTGAAGAAGAGCTGGATAGGCTGAAAGTGCCCCATCAGTTTTATCTATTATTGTCTCAACTAATGTGACACTGCCCCAGAAACTTCCTTACTCTTTCATGGCATAAACCACAGGCACACTTTTATATGTGATTTTGTAGTTACTTGATTCATGACTTTCTTACAGACTTAGATGATGTCACAGATCTGATTTCCCAGAAGCAGATGCTTGAGGGCAAGGTACATAAGCAAGTGATTTATTAGCACAGTGCTCAATGGAAAAACAGATAGTGGAGAGGGGGAAACAAAATGGGATAGGGAAGAGAAAGAAGCCAAGCAAGTTTTGATCTCAGGCAGAGCCCTGATCTCAGCCTGGTTTTGTAGAGAACTCTGGACTGTAACTTTTATCAATGTTTTCAGCCTCAAGGCTTGGGAGTTAGTCATTCATAATCCCACCCAGTCAGTGAGGGGCTGAAGATCTCTCCATGAGGAAATTCCAGATGCTCCTTTTCCTTGAGAGAGTAGCCCAAAGACTGTCTTCTGAAGAAGGGAGTAGGTGTTAGGGGTGAGGCATGCAGAAGCTGGGAAAGGGGAACCCAGGTCCAAAAAGCCAGGACTGAGAAAAACTGAACAGGGCACTGACAGTGTCCTCTACAGCTGGGTTCTACATAGATGTCTGATGGTCCCCCCAAAGCCTCTTTGCCATCCTACCTCACCCCACCCCCACTCATTCACTCATGCATTCAAAAAATTGTCCTGAGTACCTTCTATACACCAGGCACTGTTTCAGAAGGTGGTGAAACAATATTGATGAGATAAGGGCTTATGAAATATAGTGGAGAAGATACAGATAATAAGCAGTAAATATATAAATATATCAGATATTTCCAGCTAGCGATAAGAGCTATGACCACATAAAACAGGGTAATAGAGAGTAAGAGAGTATTAGAATGACTGCTGGAGACACAAAGAGGAAGGTAAAGTTGGTAACTGGAGTTGATTCTTGAGTGCCCACTCAGGTCCCCTTCTCTGGGCTGGTGCTCCCATCATGCAGATGCTGTAGGTGTTAGCTGACAGCTCCCACCTGAACTCAGGAGAACTGCTTTGACTGAAGAGCACCACTTTGGCTGGAGGTGGCTGGAAGGGTGTGTGCTCATCCCTGGAAGGGGGAAACTGTTGGTAGCCAGCAACATGCTGGAGTGAGTACAGGTGGTACAATTCCTACTCCAGAGCTTCTTGTGAGACCAGGCTGAGATGAGACCTTTCATGCTCCATCTTTACTTACCTTGCAGCCCTACTCTGTTCTAATGATTTCCTCCCTCAATTTCTCCTGAGAACAGTCCCTCAGTAAATCACTTGCACAAGAATCCCCATGCCTGATTCTGCTTCTATGGAACCCAACAAAAGACAGAAACTTTTCTCTCCAGAATTTTCTTTCCCTGTCAGCACCCCAGGGCTAGAGTTTTAGCTCTTTACATGAGCAGACACTTCTCATTTGCTTGTGGGTTCCATGTCCCTTTAGGAGAGGAAGCAGGGTAGCAAAAAGCCCCATTTACATCTTTATTAGCCTCTTGATGGAATGCAAGAGCGGAGGACAAACCTAAAGCACAGACTTAAACGTTTGCCATGAATTTCCAGTGTTCTGATTGGTTCCCTGCTGCCCAGCTTACTGGTCACTAGCCCCAGTGACACACAGTTACATCTCAAATAGAGAATCTTCTAGTTTATAGCTCACTTAGCAAGGTGCTGCCAAGTAGAAGCATTAAAGTGGCGAAATCCAGCACATACTTGCATCCTCTTTATTTACTTATCTCTCTTTTTTATAATTATTTTATTGTTGTTCAATTACAGTTGTCTGAATTTTCCCCCAACTGCATCCTCTTCTTGATGAAAACATCTAAAATCTTTTTTAAGGGTGGCACCAGTGAAAGCAACCTAAACCTTCAATGCTTAAGCTTCACTGGTTATAAACAGGTTTTTAATTGCCCACTGTACCTCAGGTTTCTTAGGTAGTAATGAAACAAAGATCATCATGGCATGTGAATGCCATATATTCCCTGAGCAATTACTAATTCATGTTGGTGATGCTAAGGTGATGAACAAGCCAAGTGGGTCCATGCTGAGTCTTTGTACGTCCATCAGACAGATGCTATGATTCTGTTGGCTTAATTATTACAGCTTGTAGAGATGAATGCAGGGAACATGCTTGCCTTGTCAACAGCCTCCCAGGGGACCAATACTGAGTAATTGCTTTCCATCCCTGTAGGAATCATGGACATGAAACCACAGGCACCATCTGGCTCTCCGTCCCTTCCCCACTTGCCCAGTAAGGATCCTGAGGACAGAATGCAGTATTTTGGGTGACAGTTAACATCAATACAATGATAGCATCTTATTTCTTTCTTTACTCCAATCACAAATTTTAAATTATTAAATATCCCTGATACCTGAAACTCTGTGCGAAATATATGTATACAAGTATATTGCTTTATATGCATATATTATATCAAATAATATCATATCATATATAATATAAAACAGTATGTCAGATATATAATAATATTTCATGTAATATTATATAAATGTGTGTATACATAAATATACATTATATTAAGTATATACAAATATACTTAATATTGAGGTGTAATCCCTTAGGGTATAGGGTAAAGAAAGCCACACATGAACAGGTAAGAAATATTTTTAAATAGCACTATAAATTTTGCCTATCATAAAAATTTATTCAAAAATAAATTCCTATTAGAATAAAAAAGGTATATATTGAAGTGCAAGATAAAAATATGGCCCTGAGTGTCAGCTTTATAGATGATGTATATGTTTTTGAATATATAAAACAAATGGAAGAAGTACTTAATAAAACCTACTGATAAATTCAAAGTATAATAATTTTCCACTTCTCTAGGCAAAAATCATCATATATAGATAGTTACAAGGAAAAAAGGAAACTAGGAAGTTATTTTATTACAAAAATAATAGATAAAAAGATAATGGCCTTACTATAAAGAGAGCCTTTTCTAAATGTAAAAAGTTCTGGCAAATTATCTCTGGGGTTTTAGTGAAGGAAATCTCTCAGAAATATTCCAGATCTCTGACATAAAATAATCACTGAATGGCTACTTATTCAATAATTAACAATGAATTAACAAAGGGGGAAATGGGCAGAGAGCACACACACAATTCACATGGAAGGAAAAGTACAGGAGTCAGGCACTGCTTGCTGGTTGCTCTGGGTCCTGCTTAGTCCCACCCTTCAGCTCCTGAGAGTGTTGGCTGCTCACAGCTCATAGTTGCCCCTTCTGAAAATTGCCTTTATCCAAATTGAGCCACCTCACCTGGAAACCTATAGGTCTGTTCTGGGACTAACCTCAGCAAATCACTGACTCTAATGAGTGGGAGGGGACCAAACAATAGGAGGAAGTAGAAAGTAATGTACACTTCCATGGACTAGGATGAAATTTTAAAATAATTTTTGCCAGAATATCAAATAATATGAAAATATGGCCATATATATAGGGTAGAGCAAAAGTAGGTTTATAGTTGTTTGTATGGGAAACATAATATTAATAAATAATAATATAATAATAACCTCTGTGTTTCGTGTACTCACAACTGTAAACCTACTTTTGCTCCACCCTGTAGTGCAGGGATAAGAACTGTATGGATAGTCTAAGTTAAAGGCATTAATGTAAAGTTGGCACTTAACATGAGATGGCAGCCTGAGAGAACATATCTCAGCACCTTATGCTGTGCCTCTCAGATACTTCTGAATCACTGTAACATGCAGGAAATAATATCTCAGCCCTGAAACAATACTAACACTATTCAACATCAAACTTCTGCTACACATTAAGAGAAAGTAAATTGACTGAAAGGAAACACCAAAGGCTACCTTGCACACCTCCATCTTGAGAAATACAGCATGATTCAAGGCAATCTTTGCTGGATCCTACGAGCCCCTCCCCCACAGTTGGTAGGTATACATGAGGAGGCCATGGGAGTAGCCTACCCCAGTGGAGAGGCCCCAGTCTTATGAAGCAGCTACCCAAGCAAACTTTTGATCTTTCTGACTTGGAGTGTATTTCAGTGATGCAGCTGGTAAAAGAAGGGCATGCACAGTCACACTGTGTACCTGATAAGGTAGCCAGGACAAAAAAACAAAAAACTTAAATATAGAAAACTGCCAAGCCCATCATGTACCTATGTCATTGAAGTAGCAACATAAATATATTATTATAACATCCCTAGAAGGATTATTAAAAAACAATATATGAAAAATATATAGACATGAAAGGAGCCTAGAATCTTGCCACCATTATTTTATGGTTATGGGCAAATGTCAGGTCTACATCATAGATTACTCTTTATTCAAGGTTGAATAAATATTAAAAGGAATTAAAAAGTTTTAGAAGTTAGAGCCCTAAAGGCACTGCACTGTAGAAAGAAAGAAAGAAAGAAAGAAAGAAAGAAAGAAAGAAAGAAAGAAAGAAAGAAAGAAAGAAAACCAAAATGAGGAGGAGGAGCATACATTTGAGGAAATATTTACTAAGGCAAACAGTGAATCATCTGTTTCATAGAATCAATAAAATTCCTTGAAACAAGAACTATAAAAACTACAAGAAGATAAGGCCAGAGATTGAGATAAAGCAGGAGCTAAGACTTGGTCAGGAACAAAACAAGAGCTGCACAGGCCAAGAAGACAATGTCAAGAAAGAAAACACAGTAAAGTGAAAACTTTTATTAGAAATAGGGCACATAAGTTTTCAGAGCAGAAAATGCAAACCACTGGGGTATGAACAAACCTTTTTAAATATTCCCAAAATATAGAAAAAGTAAATTAAAACAATGAGAAAGAAGACAATTTATATAAAGAATAAATCCTAATAGTGAAAAATGGCATCCAAGAGGATGAGGCCAGCCAGATCCAGGAGGAATAATAAGTAGGGGCAGAGTGGAAGAAAACATTTCTAAATCTGTCCACCTAACATATGCCCTGAGATCCCAGGCTAAAAATATGTAACATTAATATTGTTTGATACATATTTTAATGAGCTGATTTTTTTAATATTTCAAAGGGAGAGAAAAAATCCCATAGAGCTTTCAAAAGAGAAAACAAAATCAGCAAAAATCTCTTACAAGGAAGTAAAAATCAGCCTACCCTCACCCCTCCTATGACAGGCCAGTAGATAAGGGGAGAAGGTCTCCATAGTCTTGAAGGAAAATGTCTGTGAAGAAGGATTCTATGCAATCATGCATTTACTTGGCTAAAGTCAACAGAAGGAGATTGTGATATGCATGAGCACATCAGTCATAATAATTAGTATCAAATATTTCTCAAAAATATCACTAAAATACATGTGCTAGTCAATCAAGATAGAACTCAAAATGAAAGCTTCCAAATACAGTCATCCTGATTAAAAGTAGAAAATATAGCAGTAAGCATTAAAAACAGTGAAATGTGGTAATAAATCTAATTATTCACTCTTTCAATCTCTTATCAAATGAACATTTATTGACTGCTTACTAATGCAAATGAAATAGTTGTTGTAAATATAGTAACAGAGTAAATAGATCCAAGAATATGAATACTTATTGAAACAGAAGGCTAGCTCCAAACTGGGAAAACATTTGAAAATATTTAAAGAAAAAATGTTAGTATCTTTATCATAAAAAGAGCTTTCATATATTAATAGATAGGAAAAGAGAAAAGAATCATATAAAGGAAATTTAGACCATATGCACAAATGACCAAGAAAAAATGTTTTAATGTTGTTCACTATCAAGGAAATTGAAGTTAAAACAATTAATAAGAGATTACTTGTTAATAACCAAATTGGTAATCATCTTAAAGTTTAAACTATTTAGTAATTGTTTAGTAAAAGTTTGATGGAATGGGTACTCTTAGACATAAACCATGGGAGTATATCTTTGTACCAGCCTTCTGAAATTATTAATAATCATAAATATGTATTGTACCTCTAAGTTAAGGACCTTAAGGAACTACAAACATAAATACTAATGTCTTTAGAAAAAATCTAAATATTCAAAAGTATAAATTCAGTTAAATATGTAATAAATATATAGTATACAATATTGTACAGCCATTAAAATTATGTTTTGAAGATGTTAAATGATGGAGAAAATGTTCAGGGTATATTATATTACTATATAAACAGCATATTCTAATATATAGTGTAATGCTATTAAAATTTTTTTAAGTTATGAAAGGAAATATGCTGAAAATTAAAGGTGATAGTATCTTTACATAGTGATACTGCCCTGGCTGCTGAGGCTCAGTGGACTGAGCACCAGCCTTCGAACCAAAGGGTCACTGGTTGGACTGCCAGTCAGGGCATGTGCCTGGATTGCAGGCTAGGTCCCCAGTGGGGGGCATGCAAGAGGCAACTACACATTGATGTTTCTCTCTTTCTCTTTCTCCCTCTCTTCCCCACTGTCTAAAAATAAAATAAATGAAAAATAAAAAGAAATAAATGGTGATACTTATTTTCTTCTTTACATCTTTGGGGCAAAGACTGTCAACTTTCCCCCAGTATTCAGCCTTCCTTTCTTCACATAGTAATTGTTCCAGGGATTTCACCTGACCACATGGCTATCTGGAATTAAGACTAAATTTTCCAGTCTTCTTTGTATGACTAAGTACAGGCAATGGAATTTAAATGGTAGTGATGAATAAGACTTCTGGGAATATCTAACACATTCTTTTGTCTTTTCTGCTTTTTGCTGGAAGGTGACTCTGAAGGCTGGAGTTGAAGCAGCCATGTTAGACCATGAAGTGAACGCAATGTTTGAGTATAATAATATGGAAGGATTGTGGGTCCTCAGGACCATGGAGTACCAAATCAGCTACCAACTGCTTATCTCCAGGGAATGTGGGATAGAAAAGAACTGTAATCATAACACACATGGATCCTTGTTACAGTATAGACTTGTATTCTAACTAATATGAACATCTTCCAAAATTTCTATATGATCTCATTAATTTTATTGGAAAAAAATAGTATTAAAAATAAAAAAAATGTAGTGTTTTGAATGAAAGCACCTGGTACAAGACCCAGCTTGGAGGACCATAGTAAAAAAACAAAACAAGGGTGGAGGGCAAGATGGCGGCATGGTAAGAGGACGTACATCTCTGCCTCCCACACATAGGTCTTAAACTGGGACATTTCTCAAAGCAGCACAGCAAACAGACACCAGAAACACAGCATATTTGAAAACAGATTATCGAAAATTGCAGTGGATGTTGAAAAACCGGACGGTAAGGAGAGTACTCCGGCGGTGCGGAGACCAGGGCGGGGGCCGAGAAACCGGGCCAGGGCTGGCCATAAGACGCAGGGGAGGAAGCAGGAACATTCGCTCCCTGGGCAGCTCCCTGGCACGCCAGCATAAACCTGGTCACTTGAAATCTCAGTCAGGAGTTAAGACCACATAGCCCCGGGAGGAACGAACGCGGGAGCTGGAGCGAGCACCTTGGTCCGCGCCCGCGCGACATTGTAAAACCAGCCGCTCCCTGATCAGCCAAGCAGGGACCCGGCAGCTTGGAGACCGGGGTCGGGGCTGAGAAACCAGGCCAGGGCTGGCCGAAAGATGCAGGGGAGGAAGCAGGAACATTCGCTCCCGGGGCAGCCAAGCAGCGACCCGCCACGCCAGCATAAACCTGGTCGCTTGAAATCTCAGTCAGGAGTTAAGACCTCATAGC
>PVKU01016139.1:0-16160 GCA_004027475.1 Anoura caudifer | reverse complement strand
GCCAATGCCAATGTTGTCTGTCGTCAGCTCAGCTGTGGAGTTGCCATCTCTACCCCAAAAGGAGCCTACTTTGTGGAAGGAGGTGACCAGATCTGGAAAGCCCAATTTCACTGCTCAGGGGCTGAGTCCTTCCTGTGGAATTGCCCAGTGACTGCCCTGGGCATTCCTGACTGTACCCGTGGGAACACAGCCTCTGTGACCTGTTCAGGTAAGAGAAAGAAGGGCTACCTGGTACTAAGGATGTTTCTTGAGTGAAATGTCTCTAAGAGCAGAAAGTTGGAAAAGTTGCCTTCAAAGGTAATGTATTTCGGAGAAGTAAGAAATATGGGTCTTCTAATTGTTCATTCATTTTTTGGGTCAAGGTAAGAAGTGTTAAGAGGTAATATTTTTCAAATGAATATTTTATTTGAGTATGATCATAGAGAATGTATAAGTAATAAGTGTACACCTCAGTCATGTGTGCCACCCCAGGTTAATAAAGAGACCAATAAAAGCACCCAGGAAGTCACCTTCCCCTCCCACTAATCACTTTGCCCTTCCTCCTCTCCAAAAAGGAGCATATTCTGACTTCTACTACCTTAAAATATTTTTGTCATTTTTTGAATTTTATATAAAATCATGAAATGTTTTTTGTGTGTCTAACTTCTTTGACTCCACATTGTGTTTGGAATTCATTCATGTTATTGTTTAAGCAGCACTTTATTCATTTTTGTTGCTATAAAGTATTCCATTGAATAATCACATGACCATATATTGATCAATTAAACTGATAGTAGATTTGAGTTGTTCCTAATTCTTGACTATTACAAATATAATGTTATAAATTACCATGACAATGATTTTTGGTGCAGATATGTGCATTTCTTTCCATGTTTGATCCTTGGACTTTTTTTAGTCTCTTAATGGTATCATGTTCTTCATTGAGCCAAGTTCTTTTAATGGGTATAACTTACCAACTTTTTCCTGTACATTTAGCATCTCTTATATCCTTTTTAAGAGAACTTTGCCTACCTGAAGATCACAGAATATTCTTCAAGAGTATCTTATAGAAGCTTAATAATTTTTCTTTTGCGCATAATTGTACAATCCCCCAGGGGTGTTAATATGTATGTACAGTGTGAAATAAGGGTCAAGTTTCATATTTTTTAATGGCTATCCAATTGATTCAGAATCTTTTCCAGAAAAGACTCTTTTCCCTACTGCAGTGGCACCTTCATCACAGAGTGCATGCATGTCTGAGTCTTTTTCTAGTTTCTGTTCTGCTCCACTGTATCATTTGTCTATCCCTGCACCACTACCACACTTTCTTAGTTATTGTAACTCTATAGCAAGTCTAGCAAACTTTAAAGAAGTTATTTTATAATACATCCTCTAACTTTCTGGCTTTTCTTATGTACGGTGTTAGTCATTCTCAGTCTTTTGCATACTCATACCCTATGAATTTTAGAATCAGCTTGTCATTTTTCACCCCCCAAAAAAGTATGATGGCATTTTGATTAAGTTATATTTATTCTACACATAAATTTGAAGACATTTAACCTTGAAAATATTGAGTCTCCAGACTTATTTAGATGGTATATATACCTCCATTCATTTAGGTCTTTATTTTCTCTCAGAGGATTTACACATCTTCCACTAGGTTTTCTCCTAGGCATTTTATATTTCTGATGTTCTTAGAATTTCTTTTTAAAAATATATTTAATTAATTATGCTATTACATTTGTCCCATTTTTTTTCCCCTTTATTCCCCTCCGCCCTTTATCCCCACTACCAACATCATTCCCCCACCTTAGTTCATGTCCATGGGTCCTACGTACAAGTTCTTTGGCTTCTCCATTTCCCATACTATTCTTAACTTCCCCGTACCTATTTTGTACCTACCATTTATGCTTCTTATTCCCTGTACCTTTTCTCCGATTCTCCCCCCTCCCTGCTGATGACTCTGCATGTGATCCCCATTTCTGTGATTCTGTTCCTGTTCTAGTTATTTGCTTAGTTTATTTTTGTTTTTTAGGTTCATTGTTGATAGTTAGGAGTTTCTATCATTTTACTGTTCAGTTTTTGACCTTCTTCTTTTCCTTGGATAAGTCCCTTTAACAGTTCATATAATAAGCACTTGGTGATGATGAACTCCTTTAACTTGACCTTATCTGGGAAGCACTTTATCTGCCTTTCCATTCTAAATAATAGCTTTACTGCATAGAGTCATCTTGGATGTAGGTCCTTGCCTTTCATGACTTTGAATACTTCTTTCCAGCCCCTTCTTGTCTGCAAGGTTTCTTGTGAGAAATCAGCTGATAGTCTTATGGGAAGTCCTTTGTAGGTAACTCTCCTTTTCTCTTGCTGCTTTTAAGATTCTCTCCTTATCTTTAATCTTGGGGAGTGTAATTATGACGTGCCTTGGTGTGTGCTTCCTTGCGTCCAACTTCTTTTGTGTGCTTCCTTGGGTCCAACTTCTCTAAGCTTCCTGGACTTACTGGAAGTCTATTTCCTTTGTGAGATTAGGGAATTTCTTCATTATGTTTCCAAATAAGCTTTCAATTTCTTGGTCTTCCTCTTCTCCTTCTGAAACCCCAATTATTTGGATATTGGAACATTTAAAGTTGTCCAGGAGGGTCCTAAGCCTCTCCTCATTTTTTTGAATTCTTGTTTCTTCATTCTGTTGTGACTGAATGTTTCTTTCTTCCTTCTGCTCCAAACCGTTGATTTGAGGTCTGGTTTCCTTTTCTTCACTGTCGGTTCCCTGTGCATTTTCCTTTATTTCATTTTTCATAGCCTTCACTTTTTCCTCTATTTTGCAACCACAATCAACTATTTCTGTGAGCATCCTGAATACCAGTATTTTGAACTCTGCATCTGATAGGTTGGCTATCTCTTCATCCCTAAGTTGTATTTTTTCTAGAGCTTTGATCTGTTCTTTCATTCGGGCCATATTTTTTTTTTTAATCTCAGCATGCCTGTTATGTAATAAGAGGCAGAGCCTTAGGTATTCGCCAGGGCGGAGCAACCCATGTAGCTGTTTTGTGGCACTATGTGGAGGGTAGGGTCTGAGAGGAAACAATGCCTTCTTCAGCTCTTGTTTGGCTTTCAGTCACTTCCTCTGCTACACACAAGCAAATTAGGCCTTTCTAGTGCTGATTCCCAGATATCCTCAGGTCCCTGTGCAGGCACCAGATGTCAGGGGGCTCTGCCCACAGGGCCCCTCCACCCCGGCTGCCACAGATGAGAATAAGTCTACCAAGACATGATCTGCTTGGGGAGGAAAGGTGGCCGATCTCTCAAAGGAGAAGGGCCAAGAGACTTTTCCTCCATGGGCTTTTATTGGGTCATTTTGCACAGGAATGCAGGCTCATTAATCATTGTCAGGCAGTAAGGATCAAACAATAGATAATGTACAAAGAACTCTGAAGGCCTATTTTGAGTCAGGGTTAGAGAGCTAAAGAGCAATAAAACTTAGAGGAACAAACTCACTTTTTGCTTGGACCCTTATTTAACTGAGAGCATTCTAAACAAAGCAAGTTTCACAGGATTTTACATATTCTTTCTTAGGCCTGATTGCCCTAGGGAACCCACCCTTTGCAGCATAGGACTGAACCCACTTCCAGCATTGTTTCAGGCTTAAGGCATTGTCTCAGCTTAAGTCAGGCAGGGTAAGCAAGGCAGCCAAGAGATTACGAGGCTTCTTGCAGACAGAATGAGGACTCAGGCTATGTCAAAGCTGAGGGTCCATCACCCCCTTTTGCGATAGCCCCCCAAGTCCTTCCTTGGGGCCTCCACATGATCCTGCCTATCTTAGGTCTTTCCCTCCTTGGGGAATCTTACCCATCATTGGCTAACCAATCAAGCATTGGGGGCCAGTTATGGATGAAGTAAAAGGAGCAGAAGCGGCGCCCCTGCCAGGGAGATAAGCCTTGTCTCCTTAGTGGCTTATGGTCCGAAGGTTGCTCACTCAGCCTTAGCCATGGGGGATGACAGCTTCTAAAACCAGGCAGGGCGGTTCCCAACAGGGTCTGAGAGGAAACGATGCCTTTCTTAGCTCTTGTGTGGCTTTCAGTCACTTCCTCTGCTACCCACAAGCAAATTGGGCCTTTCTGGTGCTGATTCCCAGGTGGGTGGGTTTGTGTACGTTCTAGGACACTATGGGTCTCTCCATTGAAATCTCCTATGAGTCTGGGAGTTTCTCCTGCTGCCTCAATCCCCACAGGTCTTTTCAGTCAGAAGTTTTGAGGCTTTATTTCCCCACACTGGAACCCTGGGGTGCAGGATCTGTCTCGTTCCCCAGTTGTTCCTCCCGGTTTATCCACATGCAAATGTGTGACGGGCTACTCTGCCAGCTACTGCCTCACCAGCCCAGGTCCTTGAACTGCTGACTTGTCTCAAGTCCTCTCCACCCAGGCTGTTAGTCTCTGCCTCTCCTACCAGTCTGGATGAATGTTTCTTCTTTAACTCCTTGGTTGTCAGACTTCCGTACAGTTCTATTTTCTGACAGTTCTGAGTATTTTTTGTTTTTAAATTGTTGTTGTCCTTCTTTTGGTTGTCCGAGGAGGCAAAGTGTATCTACTTACACCTCCATCTTGGCAGGAAGTCACCTGCTGTTCTGAGTATTTCTTTTAGTGAAAGTGTCTTAGGAATGTATTCTCTCTGAATTATTTTCACCTTTTATATTTTTTATATTTTTATTTTTGTGACTGACAGAAAAATTGCAAAACTAATCATTCCCAGATAACTTTTACCCATATTCCACCAATGTTAGTACTTACTATAATTTCTCTCTACCTCTCTTTTGCTTTCTCTCTCTCTCCTGTCCTATTCCTCCCCAAATATGTAAAATCATTCTGAATTAGTAAGTAAAATTGGTAGGTTGCAGACATGGTATCCCTTCACCCTTAAAATATGTCAAAGAATTCTCTTATATAACCACAGTACAATGATGAAATTAACATTGTTCTAATACTATTATCAAGTCCATAAGCCTTATTCAAATTTTGCTGACTGATCCAAGGATGTTGTTCACAGCTAAAAGAAGATTTGAGTAATGTGCTGCATTCAGTTCTCATGTCCATTTAGTCTCCTTTCGTATAGAGTACTTTCTGAATCTTTATATTTCACGACACTGGTCTTTTTAAAGAATACAGGCCAACTGTTATGTAAAACATACCTCAATTACAGCTGGAACAGTACTCAAGAGAATTAAATAAAGTAGAAGCACAGTAAATTGATATTGGAGTTTACCTCACATAAATTGACTTTGACTTCTTTTCCTAACTAAAAAATTGAAAAGACAACATCTGCCAAATCAATCACAAAATACCAATCTTCCCTAACTTGCTGTACAGCTTGAGCTGTTAATATACTGATACAGCTGATGCTACAGTAACACTATAAGATTATACTTAAGATTTCTCTAATCTACAGTTAGTCTGCATGATCCATCAGTTTTTCTCATAGATCATATTAGACAGATCTTTAAATAAGGCCTAAATTCTTTTATTTTTATTTTTTCATTTACAGTTCTCCTGCCTTTTTCCCAGCTTCTAACCCCTACCCAGTCCCATCCCACTCCCACAGTCTATCCTCTGCCATTGCCCATGCCCATAAATCCTCTATTCCTGTTCCTTTGCTTGCTCCTTCTTCTTTCTCCTGTTTTCACCCTCGTCATCCCCTCTGGCCACTATCAGTTTGTTATTTCCATGTCTCTGGTTCTATTTTGCTAATTTCTTTGTTTTATTGATTAGATTCCACATATACATCACATCATATGGTATTGGTCTTTCACCACCTCGCTTATTTTACTTAGCATAATGCTCTCCAGTTTCTTCTACGCTGTCACAAAAGGGTAGGAAATCCATCTTTGTTTCTGCTGTGTAGTATTCCATTGTGTAACTGTACAGCAGTTTTTTGACCCACTCATTTACTAATGGGCACTTAGGCTTTTTCCAGCACTTGGCTATTGTAAATTGTGCTGCTATGAACATTGGGGTACAGAGGTTCTTTTGAATTGGTGATTCAGGATTCTTAGGGTAAAGTCCAAGCAGTGGGATAGCTGGATCAAAAGTTACTTCCACCTTTAGGGTTTGTCTTTTGGTGTTGTTTGTTTTTGTTTTTGTTTTTGTTTTTGTTTTTGTTTTTGAGGAAATTCCATACTGTTTTCCACAGTGTCTGCACCAGTCTGCATTCCTACCAATAGTGTACTAGGGTTCCCTTTTCTCCACAGCTTTGCCAGCACTTTTTGCTTGTTGATTTATTAATGATGGCCATTCTCACTGGTGAGAGGTGGTATTTCATTGTGGTTTTAATTTGCATCTCTCTAATGGCTAGTGATGTTGAGTATGTTTTCACATGTCTATGGGCCATCTGTATGTGCTCCTTGGAGAAGTGTCTGTTCAGGTCCTTTGCCCATTTTAATTATTTTATTGTTGTTCAAGTAGAGTTGCCTGCATTTACCCCCACCACTCCACCCCACCCCAGCCATACCCACCTCCCTTCCCTGCTTCCACCCCCAACCTTTGGTTTTCTCCATGTGTCCTTTATAGTTGTTCCTAAAAACCCTCTCCTCCTTCCACTCCATTATCCCTTCCCACCTCCCCTCTGGTTACTGTCAGTTTGTTCTTAATTTCAACATCTCTCATTATATTTTGCTTGTTTGTTTGTTTTGTTGATTAGGTCCCACTAAAAGGTGAGATCCAATGGTATTTGTCCCTCACCACCTGGCTTATTTCACTTAGCATAATACTCTCCAGTTCCATCCATGCTGTTGCAAATGGTAGGAGCTCCATTCTTTCTGCTGCATAGAATTCCATTGTGTAAATGTACCATAGTTTTTTGATCCATTCATTTAATGATGGGTACTTAGGTTGCTTCTAGCACTTGGCTATTGTAAATTGTGCTTCTATGAACATTCGGGTGCATAGGTTCTTTTGGATTGGTGTTTCAGGGTTCTTAGGATATAATGCCAGAAGTGGTAAAAAGGTAAAAAGGCAGTTCCATTTTTAGTTTTCTGAGGAAATTCCACACTGTTTTCCACAGTGGCTGCACCAGTCTGCATTCCCACCGACAGTGCACTAGGGTTCCCTTTTCTCCACATCCTCTCCAACACTTGCTGTTTGTTGATTTGTTTATGATGGCCATCCTGACTGGTGTGAAGTGGTATCTCATTGTGGTTTTAATTTGCATCTCTCTGATGGCTGGTGAAGCTAAGCATCTTTTCATATGTCTCTGGACCTTCTGTATATCCTTCTTGGAAAAGTGTTCAAGTCTTTTGCCCACTTTTTATTGGGCTGTTTGTCTTCCTGAAGTGGAGTCGTGTGAGTTCTTTATATATTTTGGACATCAAACCCTTGTCCAAGGTATCATTTGCAAATATGTTTTCCCATATAGTTGGTTCTCTTTTCATTTTAATGCTTTTTTTTTATCCATGAAGAAGCTTTTTAATTTGATGAGGTCCCATTTGTTTATTCTTTCCTTTATATCCCTTGCTCTAGGGGACATATTGGTGAAAATATTGCTGCATGGAATCTCTGATATTTTCCTGCCTATGTTTTCCTCTCAGACTTTGATTGTGTCGTGGCTTATATTTAAATCTTTTATCCATCTTGAGTTTATTTTTGAGTATGGTGTAAGTTGGTGGTCAAGAGTTTTTCTGTTTGTTTGTTTGCTTGTTTATATACTTGTCCAGATCTCTCAACACCATTTGTTGAAGAGGCTATTTTTACTCTACTTTATGCTTCTGCCCCCTTTGTTGAATATTAATTGGCCATAGACACATGGGTTTATATCTATGCTCTCTCTTCTGTGTCATTGGTCTATGTGCCTGTTCTTATGCCAGTACCAGTCTATCTTGATTACAGTGGCCTTGTAGTATAGTTTGATAGCAGGTATTGTGATCTCTCCTACTTGGTTCTTCTTTCTAAAAATAACTGCAACTATTCGAGGTCATTTATGGTTCCATATAAATTTTTGAAATGTTTGTTCTATATCTGTGAAATATTCCATTGCTATTTTGTTGGGGATTACATTGAATCTTTAGATTGCTTTGGGTAATATGGACATTTTAGTTATGTTAATTCTTCCAGTCCATGAATCATAAATGGGTGCTGTACTTTTCAAATGCTTTTTCCACATTTATTGATATGGTCATGTGACTTTTGTCTTTCCTCTTGTTTATGTGATGTATTACATTTATTGATTTGGAAATATTGTACCATCCTTGCATCCCTGGAATGAATCCTACTTAATCATGATGTGTGATCTTTTTAATGTATTGCTGGATGTGGTTTGCCAATATTTTCTCAAGGACTTTAAGGTTTATGTTCATCAGCAATGTTGGCCTGTAGTTTTCTTTCTTTGTTGTGTTTTTATCTGGTCTTGGTATTAGGATGATGGTAAACTCTTCATAAAAAAGAGTTTGAGAGTCTTCCATCTTCTTGGATTTTTTGGAATGGTCTGAGAAACACAGGGATTAGCTCTTCCTGATATGTTTTGTAAAATTCTCCTGTGAAACCATCCAGTCCAGGGCTTTTGTGTGCCAGGAGTTTTTTTATTACTGTTTTGATTTCACCAGCTGTTATTGGTCTGTTCAACCTTTCTCCTTCTTCATTCAGTTTTGGGAGATTATTTTTTTCTATAAATTTGTCTATATCACCCAGGTTTTCAAATTTCTTGGCATATAGCTAGCTGTTCATAGTAGTTTTTTTACAATTCTTTGTATTTCTGTCGTATCAGTTGTAATCTCTCCTCTTTCATTTCTGATATTAGGATCCTGTCTCTTTTTTCTTGTTGAATCTGGTTAAAGGCTTGTCAATTTTGTTTCTCCTTTCAAAGAACAAGCTTCTAGGTTTATTGATCCTTTGGATTGTTCTTTTAGTCTCTAAGTCATTTAATTCTGCTCTTATTTTGGTTGTTTCCTTCCTTCTACTTGCTCTGGGCTTTGTTTGTTATTGTTGTTCCTCCAGTTCTTGTAGATGTAGGGTTAGGTTGTTTATTTGAAATGTTTCTATCTTTTTTAGGTAGGCCTGCATCACTGTGAACTTCCCTCTTAGGACAGCCTTCACTGTGTCCCATGGGCTTTGGACTGTTGTGAGTTCATTTTCATTTGTTTCCAGAAACTTTTTGATTGCTTCCTTGATCTCATTCTTAACACATTCATTGTTTAATAGTGTGCTATTCAATCTCTTTGATACTAGGACAATGCTGGCTTCATAAAAAGAGTTTGGGAGTCTTCTGTCTTCTTGGATTTTTTGGAATAGTCTAAGAAGGATAGGGGTTAGTCTCCCTTATATGTTTTGTAAAATTCTCCAGTGAAACCGTCCAGTCTAGAGCTTTTGTGTGCCAGGAGTTTTGGCACTCAAATTCATGTACATGAATTTGATTGTTTTTCAGTTTTTTCCTTGAGGTTGGTTTCTAGTTTCACTTCCTTATGGTCAGAGAAAATGCTTTATATGATTTCAATTTTCTTCAATTTGTTTGAGACTTGTTTTGTTTCCTGTTATGTGGTCTATCTTTGAAAATGTTCCATGTGCATTTGAAAAGAATGTGCATTTTGCTTCTTTGGGATGAAATGTTCTATATGTATATCAGTTAAGTCCATTTGATCTAGGACATTCTTCAATGCCACAATATCCTTGTTGATATTTTGTGCAATGCTTTCAAAGAGTACTAATATATTCTAGTTTTTTTCTAAACTCATTTTCATGCAATACTTGACTTAAAAAAGAAATTTTGGCATAGTTGTAAGGAGAAAACTCCACTAAAGAAAGTGAACTCTAATATTATAACATTACTCTTAACTCACAGCTTTCATCTCAGACACCATCCCTGGGTTATTAAGAAATTCAGAACTTCTGGCCAAGATGGAGGCATAACTAGATACACTGTGCCTCCTTGCACAACCAAAAGAAGGGAAACAACTAATTTTAAAAAATAACCAGAACTTCCAGAAAGTTGAACTGCATGAAAATCCAACATCCAAGAAGTTAAAGAAGAAGCATTCATCCAGACCAGTAGGAGGGATGAAGATGAGCAGCAGGGGTGGAAAGGACTCATGGCAAGGCTGCAGCTGGCAGGGTGGGTTGGTGGTGATTGGTAGAGTGGGCAGCCCCACATTTGCTTACTGAAAAACCTGGAGGAATAACTGGGGTGCAAGACTATCCACACAACCCAGTGTTCCAGTGTGAGGAAATAAAACCTCAAAACCTCTGATTGAGAAAACCTGTGGGGATTGAGGCAGCAGGAGAAACTCCCAGACTCACAGAAGAGTTTGTTGGAGAGACCCACAGGGTCCTAGAACATACACAATACCACCCATCTGGGAATCAAAACCAGAGGGCCCAATTTGCTTGTGGTTAGTGGAGGAAGTGACTAAAAGTCTGCCGAGAGCTGAGTAAGCAGCATTGTTCCCTCTGGCACCGCTCCTCCATATATAGTGCCACAACCCAGGGACCTGGTTTACCCTGCCCCAGCAAATACCTAGGGCTCCACCCCTCACTACATAAGAGTTGCCCTGAGACAAAAAATATATATGGTCCAAATTAAACAATAGATCAAAGCTCTAGAAAAAATACAACTAAGGGATAAAGAGATAGCCAACCTATCAGATGCAGAGTTCAAAACTCTGGTAATCAGGATGCTCACAGAAATAGTTGAGTGTAGTTGCAAAATAGAGGAAAAAGTGAAGGCTATGAAAAATGAAATAAAGGAAAATGCACAGGGAACCGACAGTGAAGAAAAGGAAACCAGACCTCAAATCAACGGTTTGGAGCAGAAGGAAGAAAGAAACATTCAGTCACAACAGAATGAAGAAACAAGAATTCAAAAAAATGAGGAGAGGCTTAGGACCCTCCTGGACAACTTTAAATGTTCCAACATCCTAATAATTGGGGTTTCAGAAGGAGAAGAGGAAGACCAAGAAATTGAAAACTTATTTGAAAATACAATGAAGGAGAACTTCCCTAATCTAACAAAGGAAATAGACTTCCAGGAAGTCTAGGAATCTCAGAGTCAAGGAAGTTGGACCCAAGGAAGCACACACCAAGGCATGTCATAATTACACTCCCCAAGATTAAAGATAAGGAGAGAATCTTAAAAGCAGCAAGAGAAAAGGAGAGTTACCTACAAAGGACTTCCCATAAGACTATCAGCTGATTTCTCACAAGAAACCTTGCAGACAAGAAGGGGCTGGAAAGAAGTATTCAAAGTTATGAAAGGCAAGGACCTACATCCAAGATGATTCTATGCAGTAAAGCTATCATTTAGACTGGAAAGGCAGATAAAGTGCTTCCCAGATAAGGTCAAGTTAAAGGAGTTCATCATCACCAAGTGCTTATTATATGAAATGTTAAAGGGACTTATCTAAGAAAAGGAAGAAGATATAAAATACCAACAGTAAAATGACAGAAACTCACAACTATCAACAACTGAACCTAAAAAAAGCAACCCAAAAACAAAACCTTTGCAACCTAAGTAAAAACAACCTAAGCAAGGTGTCCAAGGAACGAGTAGAACAGGAACAGATTCACAGAAATAGAGATGATATGAAAGGTTATCAGCAGAGAGGGGTAGAAGGGATAATTGGGGAAAAGACACAGGGAATAAGAAGTATAAATGGTAAGCACAAAATAGACAGGGGAGGTTAAGAATAGTATAGGAAATGGAGAAGTCAAAGAACTTATGTGTATGTCCTATGGACATGAACTAAGGTGGGGGAATGATGGTAGCAGTGGGGGTAGAGGGTGGAGGGGAATAAAAGGGAGAGAAAAATGAGGCAACTGTAATTGAATGACCAATAAAATATATTTTTTTAAATAAAATAAATGTCCTGTTCTTCAACCATACTCACTCTCTACCTGTTTCTCTAGGTAACAAGACCCAGGTGCTACCCCAGTGCAACTCTGTGTCTGAACCAACAGGCTCTGCACCCTCAGAGGACAGTACTGCCAACTGCTCAGGTGAGGGCTCCCACAGGACCAGAAAACCCTTCTCTTTCCCTGAGTAATGTCCCATTGACCTGATTCTCTCTCCTCAGATAGCAGACAGCTCCGCCTGATGGAAGGGGGCAGTCACTGTGCCGGCAGGGTGGAAATCCTTCACCAGGACTCCTGGGGCACCATCTGTGATGACAGCTGGGACCTGAACGATGCCCAGGTGGTGTGCAGACAGCTGGGGTGTGGGGAAGCCCTCAATGCCACAGTCTCTGCTCACTTCGGCGCAGGATCAGGGCAGATCTGGCTGGATGATGTGAACTGCACAGGAAAGGAGTCCCATCTGTGGAATTGCTCTTCCAGGGGCTGGGGACAGCACAACTGCTGGCACAAGGAGGATGCAGGGGTCATCTGCTCAGGTCTGTGCTGCACATTGTCCATGGGCTGGGGTGGAGGTAGGGGCCCTCGAGGATGGGAGTCGGAGCCCTGACGGGTGTTGCTGAAAGATCTAGGGGAGAAGGAAGCATCCTTCCACTGGGCTTCTCTGTGTAGCAGGTATGGGGATTGGTGCTTTCCTTTCCTCCTGCAGCAGCTGGGACTCTGGTCTTTCCTTCTCATCCATATCTCCTGACAAAGCCATTTTTTACAGAGTTTCCATTGAAAGCAGGGCTCACTCTTCAGTTGCTTGTGGTAGTAAAATCTTGAGATTTTTACTGCATTTATTGAAGCCGTAATGAATTACCATGTGGTGTAAAACAACACAAATTTATTATTTTATAATTTCTACATTAGAAGTCTGGCAAGGATCTCACTGGCCTAACACCGAGGTGTCCACAGGGCTGCATTCCTTCTGGAGGCTCCAGGGAAGATTTCCTCTCCCTGGCTTTTCTACCTTCCAAAGATGGTGTGCATTCATTCCTGGGTCTCATGTTCCCTTTTTCTTTCTTCAAACAACGTAGCCTCCCTCTGACTGTTCTTTAGCCACATTTCCCTCTGAACTGAAGTAGTGAAAGTTATTTGTTTTTCAGGACAATGGATCTAAGGATGTGATTGGACTGAACTTACCTGTGTAATGTACTATATCTCAGGTCTATCTCAATATCCCAAGGTCTTTATCTTAATACTAAGTATAGAGTCCATTTGCCATAAAAGGTAAAATTTCACAGGTTCCATGGGGCAGGATGTATTAATCTTTGGGGGTCCGTTATTACACCTACCACCCACTATCCACACTCCCTTCCACATACTCTGTCAGAAGTTTCATCAGGATCCAGGATTCAGCTTTCCCTGCAGAGGGCCCAGGCTGGTATACCCCTCTGTTCATGTTCCACTACAACATTGTGGTATAGATAAACAGACACAAATGGACAAACTCAGGGGAAAAGGACACAAATTTCAGTCTTGCCACTCAGTGGCTGTCTCCTCAGCAGAGCCAGCGATGAGTGTTCACATCCTCCGGGAGACAGAAAGAACGCAGAGCTTTGAGTGGCCCACTCACTGTGCCCTGTTTCCGCCTTTCACTTTTAGAGTTCCTGGCCCTGAGGATGGTGAGTGAGGACCAGGAGTGTGCCGGGTGGCTGGAAGTTTTCTACAATGGGACCTGGGGCAGTGTCTGCCACAGCCCCATGGAAGCCATGACCTTGTCCACAATCTGCAGACACCTTGGCTGTGGGGACAGAGGGACCCTTGCAACTTCTGTTAATTTTAGGGAAGGCTCTAGACCCCGGTGGGTAGATGGAATCCAGTGTCGGAACACTGACATGTCTCTCTGGCAGTGCCCTTCTGACCCTTGGAAATACAGTTCATGCTCTCCAAAGGAGGAAGCTTACATCACGTGTGCAGGTATTTACTGTCTGTTTCTATGTGTCTGTCCCACCCCTGTAGGATGCTGTTAGTGATATTGATATTTTCAAACCTAAGGGATGACTTTAAGGTGAGTGTACAAGATGAAGATAATTTAATCCACATACTGCAATCTGGTTTCAAAGAAAAAAATGAGGAAACCTGTGCTCATAGCAATTTATGTGAAAAATATCAAAGAGATTGGCAAAAACATGTGGGGGCACCATTAATATTCTGATAACCTTTCTTAGGAATTGCTAACTGATCAGGGGTAATTAATGAATATGCCCAGCACCTTAAGGTAAGGGGCAGAGCAGAGAATCAATCCTGATTGCTTTATCCCTTAAACTTGTGATATTTTATTCTGAAATGTATCTATACAACTTAGACTACATCTCAAGTCAGTCTGTTGGTTGATAGTAATTGAGTGCTGAAGGTACAAATGTATACTCTAGGTAAGAGGACAGAGAAAAGTTATAGTCATGGATCTCATAGAGCTTATAATCCAGTGCTGAAAATTCTCATGAGGCAGAAATTTCAAGTGTCATGAAAAATGAGAAAGTGCTTGGATGTGTGTAATAGGGGCGAAAGAAAAATCATATCTGGATGGACACCTACAGGATGAGTATGAGTTTCTCAAAGGAAAAAAGTGGGCAGATCATTTTGGTCATTGTAAATACTGAGTTGGCATAGGACATGGAATATTTGAGGTACTGAGAAAATTCTATCATGGCCAGAGCAGAAATAGGGTGAAGGAGAGTGATACAGGAGTAGCAAAGGAAGAGCCTGGAAAGATGAGCAAAGCAAAAACCTCTCTTGGTAAGTAGGACCCATGAAATAATCCTGTTAAGGAAGTTTTTGTTTGTTTTGTTTTGTTATTTACTTCATGGGTGCCACATCATGAAGAACTGCTAGAAGGTCAGTGGCCTCATTCTCCATATTTTTCTTCTTCAATTTGTCTTGTCTAAGAGGCCCTCAGTATATTGGTCTTTTGGGTTGAAACTTCATCTTCTGGGCCTGTCTCCTTTATTATTGTGTATTCTGTGCTCCCTCATTCCATTCTGTCAAAATCTTCTGCAGTTTTTTGGAATGTGGAGCCCATCATCTGCAAATTCTCTTATTCCCCCAATTCTCCCTTCACTTCCATGTTCAGATCAAACTTGACTCTTCCTGAAAACACTGATTTTTCTATCAATTAGAGGCGGTATGTTTCTCTTTCAACACACTTTTCCCTGTGTTGAGACTTGGAGTAGGTATACCCCTTGCTCTCAGTTGCCATTTTCAACAATTCCTCCTCTGTATTTCTTCTCAACATCACATTACATTGAAACTAACACCATGAGGCAATACCACCTTCTACTTCTGTCTGTTGCTGTCATCACCCAACCTTCTGCTCAATTCTCCTCCACCCCACCTTGTCCACCAAAGACTGCAGCACCAGACTCATGAGTTTCTACATCTATGTCTTACTCCTGGGACCGTTAGTAGTTACTACAACATACTTAAATGCAACTAAGGCAGCAATCCTGGCTCCTCAGTTTGTTGAATTCCTCATTTCTAAGTACCTTCCCTTCCATCCAAACTCTCTGGTTATGCATATCCTACCAATCCTTAGTAACTATGCCTTGAAACCTCAATTTCTTTTTTTTTTTTTTTGGTGTTTTGGAATTCTTTATTTTATTTTATTTTTTAAATATATGTTATTGATTATGCTATTACATTTGTCCCATTTTCCCCCCTTCACTGCCCTCCACCCTGCACACCCTCTCCGGCCCACATTCCCCCCATTTAGTTCATGTCTGTGTGCCATACTTATTAGTTCTTGGCTTCTACATTTCCCACACTATTCTTACCCTCCCCCTGTCTATTTTCTACCTACCATCTATGCTACTTATTCTCTGTACCTTTTCCACTTCTCTCCTCCTCCCACTCCCCTGTTGATAACCCTCCATGTGTTCTCCATTTCTGTGGTTCTGTTTCTGTTCTAGTGGTTTGCTTAGTTTGTTTTTGTTTTCATTCTCTGTCTTTGCTACCTATCCTGTGGTTCATAAACTTTAAAGATCCTTTTCCAATAATTTTCATCTTCATGAAGATACCTAATCTTTCCATTATTGATTTTTCTTACTCTTCTTCTCTCATATCTTCACACTTTTCTTAGCCAGATTACATAATATGATCCAACATTATAATCATTTTCTTTTAATTATACTCAACTCCCTTGCCTACTCTTTGTCAGTCTTAATGGACACACACATGAGGATGGTTGAAATCAACTACCTAACTACTTTTTGGCTGTACTAGATTAATAAGGCAAGAAAAGAACTCACAGCATGTTGCTAGTCTATTTTTGAATTCATGGACACAATCTCTAATGAGCATTCCACACTGCCCTGAAGTTCTACT
>PVKU01016138.1:0-15695 GCA_004027475.1 Anoura caudifer | reverse complement strand
TGTATTTATGTGCAATGGAGTTATTTAACTTATTTGTGCTTTTCATCATTTTCCACGCACAAAGCTAAATATAAACAAATGAGCTCACTGGGACCCTTTTAGTCATATAACTTTCATTATATTAGAATAAAAATTATGCATAAAACACGACAAAATCCAATACAAAAATTTTTGATAATACCAGATTTAATTTGCACATTATATGGTTCCCTGGGAGCAAAAAGTAAGTTGGGTCTTCAAATTCAGCAACCTTATTTCTGAAACAGTAGGTCCCAGATGGATTTAAATGGCTTTCCTCAGCCAGTGAGCAAAGAAATCCCATTCTGGGATTTCAGACTCCCAGTTCCCACTCTGGTATCCTGTGGTGATGGCAATTGAGATCAACAGTTAGTCTTTATCTCTGTTTAATATTTTCTAATTGTTAAAAATCCCCAGTGGTTTCTCTACGTGAGAGACATAATCCTCATTCTTTGCACAGCCCCACAAGCCTGGCCACTATCTGATTCTTTCGTCTTCTCCTTCATCATCCCTGCCCCAGTCCCACTGACTTTCTTGTTCCCAGAGCTTGCCAACCTTATTGTTACCTGAGGATTTTTGCACTTAGGCTTTTTGCCTGGAATGTTCCATCCTCGCACCCCTCCCCCAGGATCTCTGCACAACTCACTTCTTCACTCCATTCCACTCTAAGCTCGGAGACCTGCCTCCATGAGGCCTTCCCCAAACATTCTATAGAAAATTCTACCTCCTTTCCTCCTTTTCCAGCCCCTCACCTGCTCTATAGTGGGGTCTCCTGCTCACGCACCAAATACTAGCTCCATGCAGGAAGGGACTGCTGTGATCTGAATAAATGTCCACCCAAAATTCATATGTTAAAATCCTAACCCCCCAGAATTAGGAGGTGGGGCCTCTGAGAGTCATCACGAATGGGATTCATGATCTTATAAAAGAGGCTCCAGAGGGATCTTTGGCCTCTTTCACCATGTGAGAACACAGGGGGAAGGCACCAGCTATGAGCCAGGAAGGGGGCCCTCACCAGAACTTGACCATGCTGGAGATTCGACCTTGGACTTCACAGCCTCCCAACCTTTGAGGAATGCATTTCTGTTGTTTAGAAGCCACCCAGTCTGTGGTATTTTGCTGCAGCAGCCTGAATGGACTAAGAGGGGGATACTGGTTCGTTTACTCTCAGCATCAACCGAATGACTACATGTCACAAACTCAGTGATTGAAAGGTTAGTTTATGAGACCACTGGGTGGATTGCACTATAGAATGGACTTGCTTCCTTTGTAGTTCTTTTTTTAATTTTAATATATTTTATTGATTATGCTATTACAGTTGTCCCATTTTCCCCCCTTCATTCCCCTCTACCCTGCACACCCCCTCCCACCTACATTCCCCCTTTAGTTCATGTCCATGTGTCATAGTTCTTTAGCTTCTACTTTTCCCACACTATTCTTGCCCACCCCCTATGTATTTTCTACCCACCATCTATGTTACTTTTTCTCTGTACCTTTCCCCCCTCTCTCCTCCTCCCACTCCCCTGTTGCTAACCCTCCATGTGATCTCCATTTCCGTGTTTCTGTTACTGTTCTAGCTGTTTGATTAGTTTGCTTTTGTTTTAGGTGTGTTCGTTAATAACTGCGTTTGCTGTCTTTTTACTGTTCATATTTTTTATGTTTGTTTTCTTAGATTAGTCCCTTTAACATTTCATATAATAAGGGCTTGGTGATGATGAACTCCTTGAACTTGACCTTATTTGAGAAGTGCTTCATCTTCCCTTCCATTCTAAATGACAGCTTTGCTGGATAGAGCAATCTTCGATGTAGGTCCTTGCCTTTCATGACTTCAATTGCTTCTTTCCAGCCCCTTCTTGCCTAGAAGGTCTCTTTTGAGAAATCATCTGACAGTCTGATGGGAACTCCTTTGTAGGTGACTATACCCTTATCCCTTGCTGCTTCTAGAATTCTCTCCTTCATTTTAATCTTGGCTAATGTAATTATGATGTGCCTTGGTGTGTTCCTCCTTGGGCCCAACTTCTTTGGGACTCTCTGAGCTTCCTGGACTTCCTGGAAGTCTATTTCCTTTGCCAGATTGGGGAAGTTCTCCTTTATTATTTGTTCACTTGTTTCTCTTCTTCTTCCCCTTCTGGTACCCCTATAATTCGGATGTTGGGACATTAAAAGTGTCCTGGAGGTTCCTAAGCCTCTCCTCATTTTTTCGAATTCTTGTTTCTTCCTTGTTTTCTGTTTGGTTGTTTCTTTCTACCTTCTGCTCCACTCCATTGATTTGAGTCCCAGCTTTCCTCCCATTACTATTGGTTCCCTGTGCGTTTTTCTTCATTCCACTTATTGTAGCCTTCATTTGTTCCTCTAATTTGAGACCAAAATCAACCAGTTCTGTGAGCTTCCTAATCACTAGTGCTTTGAACTGTGCTTCTGATAGGTTGGCTACCAGTGCTTTGAGCTCTGCATCTGATAGGTTGGCTATCTCTTCGTCGCTTAGATGAATTGGCTCTGGGGCTTTGATCTATTTTCCCATTTGAGCCATTTTTGGTTTTGTTTTCTTCTCTCTCTCTCTCTCTTTGGTGTGGTTGTGGCTGTTATGTAGTGAGGGGCGGAGCCTTAGGTGTTCCCCAGGGTGGAGCAGCCCAGTTTCTGGGTTGTGACACTATTTGTAGGGGTGGGGTCCAAGAGAGAACAATGGCGCTTGCTCCACACTCTGTAGAATATCTAGTCCCTTCTGCCGCTTTCCCTCAAGCAAATTGGACCCTTCTGGTGCTGATTTCCATATGCGTGGGCTTGTGTACATTCTAGGACCCTGTGGATCTCTCCAACGAACTCTCCTATGAGGCTAGGAGTCCCTCCTGGCACTTCAACCCCCCCCCCCACAAGTGTTTTCAATCAGTGTGTTTAGGTTTTATTTCCTGGTGCTGGGGTCCTGGGTTGTGAGGTCTGTCTTGCTCCCCGTTTTCGCCTGGATTATCTGCATGTGAATGTGGGACCACCTGGTCAGCCAGCTGCCTTGCGCGGCCTCACTGGGTCTGCCTGTTGCCACCTGGTGCCTGGGATCCACTAATCGCTGCCTGTGTGCCTGGGGTCTGCCAGCTATTGCCGGTGCACCTGGATCTGCTAACCTCCACTTTTTCCTGCCACGACTCCACCCCTTTTACCTGTCTGGATGAGTGGTTGTCAAACTTCCGTACAGTTCAATTTTCTATCAGTTCTGGTTGTTTTCTTGTTTCTAAATCTTTGTTGTCCTTAATTTTGGTTGTGTGAGGAGGCATAGTGTGTCCACCTATGCCTCCATCTTGGCCAGAAGTTTCCCTTTGCAGTTCTTTTGCAGGCTTCTTTCCTATGGAATCCACCTCCTGTTTGGACTCCTATCACCCAAGCCTGTAAGGAAGCTGATTTCAGTATTGGTCCTGGGAGTACAGAGACCCTTCCCTCCACACTTGCCTCTTCCATTGAGCTCCCAGTCTCCCAGGGCCTCCTTTCATTAACAGGCCTGCTTAGAAACCACTGGCCATATGAGGCCCTCATAGATGCCTCTGGACATCTTTGCACAACATCATTGGTAGCTCAGAATTCTTTTTATCTGCCTACTTGGAATCAGCCTGCACACATTTTTCAAACAGTTCCTAATAGTTGCTAACGGTGTTCCTCTGCCTGATCAGCACACTTCACACTGTAATTCCCTTCCAGGTATACTAGTCCTCAGATCAGGAACAAAGAAAAATATAGAATTCATTTTTTTAACTGAATGAATTATTTTATGGATGTCCATTCAGTTATATGTATTCAATATCAGAAAACTAAATTCAGCAGCTGTTGGAAGAAAGTGAGATGCCGTATAGTGTCCCTATGAGAAATTTCTCATGGCTCACAGACCTCCCCCTGACCACACCAAGACTCTACTAAAAAAAAAAAAAAAACACCCTAAACTTTTTCAGTTTTGATGTAATACCACCCCCACCATTTGTATTTCTTTGTCTGATATCCTATACAGCGTAAAACATGTAGGCAGCTTAAAAACATGGTTTGGGTCACTTTTGGATTATACTGTGGTGTACATACCATGGTGTAAATGTTGGTCCAAAAGTTGTTTCGTCTTGATCTAGTCCACGGTTTCATAACTAAATTGAATGTCTCGTTGTACATTTACCCTTTGATGCCAACTGCCACAAGCACTGCAGTGCTATCAAGCATGGAAAATAAAGGTCAACACTGTTTCTCTTCTTCATTCTACCCTTGACAAAGGTGAGACATCGCAGAAGAAATGAGAAGTAAGAATCTGTGCCACAAAGAACCTCTGGTCAGGGAAGTCTGGTTGGAGAGGATGCAGCTTGTATAAGAGCACCAAAGAGACACATTTCCACGGGACAGGACTTTGAAAGGAAGAGAGGACAGCGCTCTCTGTTAGCCCTTCCAGAAGCATCAGCATGGAAAATAGAAAACCATGGAAAACCTCCGATCCAGCATAGAGTGAAGAGGATGGTGACTGCCACCAAGTTTGAAAGGATTAAGGTACAAAGGAAATAGGGTATTTTGTCATGACACACCTTCCACTCTCACCGACATGTAGGTATAGAGGGAAGAAAACATGACCTACTTCTCTGTTTTCAGAATTCAATGCCTTTTCCAGGCTACACAAAGGGCAAAGGAGAGAATGAAACCTATGTGACTCTGGAGGGAAACCCATTGTCCAGACAAAGCAATGCAGATATTTGTGTTTCTTATCCTCATCATCGGGTGCTATTTTCAAGGGAAAGACACTCTGCCTACAAAGAGGCTTCAAGCTCCAAAGTCAGAAGTTCCCTGCAGTGTCCCAATTTTGAGTCTCATAACTCAGCACCATGAAATGCTTTCATTCGTTTTGACTGTGAGCATCTGTACTCCCTCCCTGTGCTTGCAACTTGCTTACTAGGCTAGATGCTGTTTTGGTGGCTGGCCCTGACGCCCTCCCTGGGCCTGCTGTGAGCATTGGCTGTTGAGGATTCACTGAGATCCCCCACTTGCCAGAGCATTTACTGCTTGGAGCATGTGTTGGTTCCTAGAGTAGCCACCATGGAGTACAAGGGGCTGGGTGGCTTACACAACAGCAATTTGTTTCCTGGCAGTTCTGGAGGCTGGAAGTCGAAGATCAAGGTGTCGACAGGGTTGGTTTTTTTTTCTCAGGCCTCTCTCCTTGGCATGCTGATGGCCCTCCTCCTGTGGCCTTGCATGTTTTTCCTTGTGTGTGTGTCTGTGTCCAAATCTTCTCTTCTTATAGGGATGCCAGTCATATTGGATGAGAGCCCAGCCTTATGACCCCTTTTGATCTTAATTATGTTTTTAAAGGCCCTGTTTCCAAATACATTCACATTCTGAGGTACTGGGGATTAGGATTTTCACATTTGAATTGAAAGTGCACAAAATTCAGCTCCTAAAAGGCCAGAAGCTTGAAAGAAAGAGAGAGAGGAAGGAAGGAAGGAAGGAAGGAAGGAAGGCAGGAAGGAAGGAAGGAAGGAAGGAAGGAAGGAAGAGAGAAAGTTTCTAAAACCCCATGGAATTTGGTAATTAATAGTCTCTGAGTATTTGATGTCCTGCCCAAGGCAGTTTCCTGGTCCTGAAAGCACAAGAACAGTTCTACTAAAACTCTACCCATTTTCCACCAGAAGGAGGAGTTCTTTCCAATGTCTGCCTAAGCTGTGGCCCTGGAGGACTGTGATCTGGACAGGAAAGCCCCATCCCAGGGAACAGAATGGGAGTCAGGGATGTAGAGGACAGGGGAAACCCTCAGACCTGCTTGTTCCAGAGCCTGCTCCACCACTAGGGCAGGGCTGTTCTTGCCTAGCAGGGGGTCGTGACATGTGCCTTCAACAAGTAACTGCCTGTGCCACTCACCCCTCTCCTGAATGTGAATTGAAGATGAATAGGAAGTAGAGACTCCAGACCAGGTCAGAAGAGTCTTCTGGCCTCATTCTCCTATGGCTTCTCAGCAGTTCCTTAGAGAACTGAAGGTAATATCAAAGCCTGGTGGTTCTGTGTAGGTAGTAGGCTGAATATGACCCCTGAAGATGCCTATGTCCTGATCTCTAGCACCTATGAATATGTTACTTCACATGGCAAAAGGGACTTGGTGAGTAAGGATTTTGAGATGGGGTGATTATTCTGGATTATCTGGGTGGGTCCCGTGTAATCACAGGATCTTTTTAAGATCGATGTGGGAGGATCAGAGTCAGAGAATATAGGACAATGGAAACAGAGGTCAGAGAGGAGAGAAGATGCTGTCCCACTGGCTTTGAAGGTTGAGGAGGGGCCCACAAACCAAGGAATGCAAGTGAGCTCTGGAAGGCAAGGAGCAGATTCTTCTCTCCGAGCTTCTAAAGCAACACAGCCAAAACCTTGATTTTTTAGCTCAGTGTAACTGATTTTGGGCTCCTGACCTCCAAACTATGAGACAACCAGCTTGTATTGTTTTAAGTCATTCAATTTGTGGTCATTTAATGCAGTATGTAACAGGTATGAGTTTGTGTAACAGTGCATTAGTTCAAGAACCATCCCATTATTTAACTTCTAATGTGTACATTATATTATGCCTTTGCATATTATTTATAGTCTGTGGGATCTACGGTTGGACTTACAGTTATTGCTCAGTAAACTGTAGGTAGTTTTCACCCTATGGGAATGTCCAGTCATTTTCAGTCAACTCCTTCATTGCCTTAAAAGTCACATGTTAAAGAACCCTATAGATAGCACTGCCGATAAACACCTAACTGGCGTGCCGTGGACCTGAAAACTGTGGTCCAGGGTCTAATGGCTGGGGCTGGGAGGCTGGGGACTAGCTTTCCTTGCATAACGGCCCAATAACAAGGTTTATTCCTTGACCTTTCCCAGGTCCTCTGCTCTCCTCCACGGGTTGTCTGTCTGGTTGTAGGATTCCCCACAGTCGCTGGTCTAGCAACAATTGCCTTCGTAGATGTCAACAAAGCAGAGCTGAATAGGCTTACACTGAGGAGAAAAAGAGACTACTCTGGTTTGGGCCACCTGCTTTTCCTTAGCACCAAAACAAAACAAAAACAAGCTCTTGGGTCTTAGCAAATAAACACATCTGTTCTTGGCCTTCTCAGTTCATGCTAAGCTGATAGTTAATCTTTAGCATTGGGACAAATGTGTCCAATTGCTGTGTAGTAGGCTTTAATTATAATAAAGAAAATGTTTAATGGGTTCATCTCGAACAAAATGGTGCACTGAATGGCAATTTTAAGAATATTTTTATTCAGCAAAGCTTCTTATTTGAGAGAAAGAAATGTATGGCCTCAAAAGAAAATTTTTAGTAAAGGTTATAGAAATGGCAAAGTATGCTATTTTCTTCTCTTTTTGTCCTCCAGCTATTCACTTGCTTCCCTTACCCACGCACGCTTACTGAAGAAGAGGCCTTTCCCACTGACATGCCGGCTTACCTCCACTGGCGAGTGCTTAGGAATCACCAGGAAAGAACAAAGGCATCTGGAAGTCACAGGTATGCTTGTCATCAAATCGTATTTCCTGAGCATCCAGAAGGCGGAAAGCTCTGAGCCAAGGCAGGTAGAAGCTAAATGAATGGAAAACCTGCAGAGACACACAGTGGAAGCAAATTAGTCCTGCTGACCCAGAAAACAAGCTAATAATCACCACTTCTCCAAGTTTTCCATAATTTTTCAAAAAGAAACCGTACCAATTTGGTATTAGCAGAAAAAGATTTGTCTTACATTGTATATGAGAATCTGTTTCAATGAACTTATCTGGAGAACTGGAAAACTCCAATGTTTGAAAGTAGAAATGATAGACTAGCTAATATTCTTTTCTACTCACTCCTTCAGCATTATGTATTTTTTCCTTGAGTGAATCAGAACAGGACATTAAGAGAGAGTCATACAGACATCATGGATTAATTTTTGTCAGGTATTCCTTTAAATTGAGGGGATTGATAGTTGATGAGAACAAATAAGCAGTGATTGTCCTATAGGAAATACCAGAAATAAGTGTCAAACTTATCTTTGTGAATTTAAGAATTAAAACATAGCTTTCTCTTCTTTCAGTAACTGAGAGAAATTGCACCCTGCTGGATACGTTGGTACTCCTCAGTTTAATGTATGTTTTGCCAGCAATAACTGGGCAGAAGACTGGACCTGGAACGCAGAATACTGGACAACAGTATTCATTCCTCGCAAGGCATCCACTTGGTCCCTAAGGTAAAATACCACCTGAGGGATCCTGATTAAAAGTGTGAAATTATCCTTTGTCTTCAAAAGAGTGATCTTCCCCTTAGGCATGTGCTCCATTGTCTTCACACAGTAGTTGTGGGGAATAGGATAACTGTTTCCATCATGTGGGAGCCAGCCAACTTTCTGGAATGCTGCTGCTCTGGTGAGAGGGAGACCCCTGGAGACTCAGGAGGCAGGGACAGCGGGAACTTCTGGGAGTGGCTGCTGGAGAGCTCACTGGCCCTTTCAAGGGGCATCTTGTCATTCTGGAGACTCCCCCCAACCACCAACGAAGAGAAAAATAGGTTTCTTTTTTGTTGTTGTTGCAATGCAGACACCTATCGGGTTTTCATGCTCCTTGAGAAAAATTAAGAATTGGGAGATATATTTAATAAATCAGAATACCAATTTAAAATACAGCCTGGTTCTGTGTGTTCGCTAAATGAGGAGGAAGATGGACAGTGGAGAAGAATCAAAATGGAAAAAGAAAGGGAGAGGGAAGAGAAAACTCAAAGGAGAAAAGTGGAAATTAAATGGAAGAAGAGGAAAAGGCCTGTCTTAGCTTGTTCAGGCTGCTGTAACAAAAATACCACTGACTGGGTGGCTGTAACAACAAATGTTAATTTCTCACAGTCCTGGAGGCTGGAGTCCAAATCAGGGTGCTGGCAGCTTCAGTGTCAGGTGTAGTTTCCTGGTTTATAAAAGGCCATCCGCTCTCTGTGTCCTCACCTGGTGGAAATGTTGAGGGATTTCTCGGGGGTCTCTTTTTCAGGGCATGATTCCCATTCATGAGGGCTCTGCCCTCAGGACATAATCACCCTCCCAAAGGCCCCACCTTCTAATACCATCCCTTTGGGGATTAGGTTTCAACATACAAATTTCAGGGGCAGAAACCCTCAGTCTAGAGCATGGCACAGAGGCAACGGTGAGGAGGAGGAGGAGAGAATAGAAGACACTACATGTACAGACATGGCAGCAGTGAGGGGAGGGAGAAGGGTTAGGGCAAAGGGAGGGCAGCATAAGGCAAGACCAAGGGAGAGTTAGCGGGAACTGTAGTATGAGGTCCCATTGTCTTCACAGTAAGTTACAGCATGTTGTCATTAACCACAGTGACACGGACTGCTGTGGTGAGTTACTCATCCATCAAGCAGGGCTGGGCTGCTCCTTCTTTGCCAGGCGGGGCTCTGGGTGCTGGGATACAGCAGTGGGGCTTCTGTCCTGGGACATGAGAGACCTAGAAATGGTGCTTTCACCACTGGGAAGTGCGATTTGCATTCATGATGAAATCCCATCCAGAGTTTATGTTTTAAATAAGGATTATTTTACCACAGAATACTTGTCTTTGCATTCTTAAAAATAGTTAAGGGTTTAAAGTAGTAGTTTGGAACATTAGAGAACACTGAATTTTTGGTAAAGGTTAAAAGGATGCTTTTACATTTGTAAGCAGCCAGATGGGTTTGTGATTTGATAAGAGGTTTGTGATATGATAAGGAGTTTGCAAAGAGGGACATGGGGTCGGGGAGGTTGGGGGAGGGGAGGAGAGGAACCGAATCATTTCATGAACCTGAAGGTTACATTTGGAAAAAGTGCTCATTTCATTGTTTCCCCCCTCCCCCCCCCACCCCTAGCTTTTTTCCTTTGAAATGAAATCCAGATGTCTATTTCGTCCAGCTGAGTCTCAGAAAGCAGAGTTCTGGGAACTATTATGCAGGGAATTAAGGGAACCTTCAGGTTAAATAAAGGAGTGAAACTGAGTTCTTACTTTCACAACTGCTCTTATCAAAACGTCAAGCTTCTCCTCTGTCCCGGAGGAGCTGGCCTCAGCGTGCCACCCCATATTTGTGACGGATGAGATGGCAAGTGAGTTCAGCAAGACAAGGGGGCCATGAATAGCTGATTAACTCAAACTATTTCTTCAGCTCGAACTGTGCCTTCTGGTCGTGTGCTCTGGGCGTGTCCCCCGGGGGCTGGTGCGGGGCCTGGGCAGTGGCTGGGTGAGTAGGACTACCTCTCCCCAGAGGGGTCCTGGCTGGAGTGTGGGGCAGAGCCTGGTCAGCGAGTGGGATTTCCAAAGGAAACTCCCTATAATTTTCTGCTACTATGCTTGAGAAATTACTGTGATAAAAAATACTGTTTGAGAAAACCATTTGGCAACAGATAATTCACTTTGCAGGGGAAGTGAGATTTCTTTGAACTCGATGTCCAGTTTTCATCAGTAAAATTCTGGAACTAGATAGAGTCGACGATTGCACAACTTTGTCAGTGTAGTGAACGCCACTAAACCGCACACTTAGAAAGGGTCAGCTTTGTATTATCTGTATTTTACCACACAAAAAAATTTTAGTTGGCTGATTTTATTATAAAACAAGTTGCAGCAATAATCAGGCATCAGTATAATAATACCTGTGGTGTTAAATCCATGGGAGGAATAAAATAAAATTTTACCAAATTTGAAACAATTTCCTTCATAGGTCCATATTTTAGTATGATTTGATAATCAAGAAAATTCACAATGGAAAGGAATTTCTTAGCATAACCATAGCTTCTGAGTTCTTCTGATGCAAGAATATTAAAACTGGGAGGAAAACAAAGGGACAAAAATTAGCAAGAAAAATCGAGAGCTCACCATTATATCAGGAACTAAGAAGAAAATAGGAGATACATTGCTCCATTTGGCCTACAATCGCTTTGTTTAGGAAACACTGCATTCCGAGGGAATGATATCTGGGAGGAAAAACATCCTTTTAATCTTATCAGAACCAGCTCTGCACCTGGAGTTTGGGGCCTGCTTCCTCTCCCTTCATTAGAGGCTCAGTTTCAAAGCCTGAAAGCACTGTTTGAGAAGCAAAGCTACACATAATCATTTCTCTCCCTTTGCAAGCTGAGCTGTGTGAGTATGGAGACCTGACTCTGTCAGATCCCCAGGCAAAATGAGGGCTTCTAGAAAATGCAGAAACTTACTGTCATGGTAAGATAATTCACCCGATAAAATTAACAACTTATTTTGATCCTCTACCATCTGAAGTATAAAATTAATTTTTCTTCTTTTCTTTTAAGCTTTATAAACAGTGGAGACTCTGAATATGCTCAGTAGACTTCTCCCTCAAAGAAGAGGTTGACTTTATTATATAATAAGCAAATCTTCAGTAAATGTTTCCAAATTTGGTTAGGGGTGGGGTAAAACTGGGAATCCCCAATAATTTGAGGGTTCAATTTCAGTGATACTATATATACCAGGATCTTAACCTGTTACAAGCTCCTTGGGCCATTAAGTGCAAGGTCAGCTGTTTCTAATGTTTAACCTAAGATGGCTCCTCTATTAAACAATTAATTTCTTTATTATAATGTCTTCTTTCTTTAAATAATGTCTTTTATCTAGGAAGAATGAGGAAAAATGATTTACATATTACCAACTCATCTACTTCCTGGTTGTTGACTATTTCCTTTGTTTCTTATCTTTAGGCTAATAAATCCAGAGCCCCTCACATTTCCATAAAGGGATTGTTTCCAACATTTTGATCGTTGTAACTTTTCTTTGTGTGTTCTTTAAGGTGCTCCAATAAGTTATCGGTGATGACCCAGGAGCCCCTGTGAACTTGCAGTTAATGAGCGTATTGTTGACTAGATGGAATGCCATTGGGTGTGACCACAGTGCCCTGTTGGGGACCAGGGTTGATTCTGCCCACCTGACTGGCTGTGTATCCTCCCCCTTATTCCTGAAAGTACACTTCTTGAAAAGTACACCTGGGAAGAAAACCTATGAGATTATTGTCAGCATCTTGTGTTTCTGATTCCCTCTAATGTCCCCCTCTGGGGACTGCACCTGCATCCACACTTAATCAGTGCCCTTCCTGTGGAGGGTGAGTACATCCTTGAGGAGAACCACGTCACTTGCCTTTACCAATGGAATACAAGTCTTCTGGATGGAAACTGTAACAGCACTGCTCCATTTTCCCTCATCTGTGGTGATGGAAACAGGGAGCCCTTGGACGTCTGAGTCCCTGAGGAATTAAGAACTTGCAATGGACAATGTAAATCAGAAACAAACTTCATCACTTAGATATTTTATGTTGCTCCTACAACGTTATCCAATCCATTTTGTCTGATACCTCACCAATCTCAACTTAAAATATTGATGACTTTGTCTCTTTGGATTCCATGGAACACTTTTGACCATTAGCAACTTTCAAGTCCAGTGACCTGCTGATTCAATTGAAAGAGAAGCTGGAGTATCTTGGGTCAGCTCGCTTGGCAGTCTTCCATAGATCAAGTAGCTCAAGTTCAAACATGAAAATGAAGAGCGGTTTTTGAGGGAAATGGTGGTGATGAGACAATAAAGAATTTGCAGATGAATAGCTAATATTTGGAAGCAGCCCAAGTGTCCACCAGTACATGAGTGGCTAAAAAGAGCTGTGGTACATTTACACAATGGAATACTACTTGGCTGCAAAAAAGAAGGAAATCTTACCCTTTGTGACAGCATGGATGGACCTGTAGAGCATTATGCTAAGTGAAATAAGCCAGTCAAAGAAAAATACCATATGTTTTCATTTATCTGTGGAATCTAAAGACCAAAATAAACTAACAAACAAAATAGAAACAGACTCATAGATAGAGAGCAGACTGATGGCTGTCAGGAAACAGGAGGTTTGGGGGGCTGGGTGAAAAGGTGAAGGGATAAAAAAAAAAAAAAGAAAAAGAAGAAGAAAGAACACAAACTCATAGACACAGACAGCATGGTAATTACCAGAGGGAGAAGGAGGTCGAGAAGGTAGAAGAGGGTAAATGGGGATAAATGGTGGTAGAAGAAGATTGGACTCAGGGCGGTGAACACACAATGCAATATATAGATGATGTATTATAGAATTGTACACCTGGAAACTATATAATTTTATTAACCAATGTCACCCCAATAAACTCAATTAAAAAATTAAAAAGAAATAAAAAGAAATTGCAGGTATAAAATAGAGGGGGGCAGAGGGCATGAATCTGAAGTGAAGTTTTATATGGGGTAGTGGCTAGAATGGCTGCAAGAAGTTTTAGGGCAAAATTGTTATTCTTGAACTCACGCCAGTTTAACATGGGGCTCTATTAGGGTTCTCCAGGGAAACAGAATCAATAGAATATGTATGTTTATGTGTATATATTTCTATTTAGGTATATGTTTATTGTAAGGAATTCGTTCATGTGATTACAGAGGCTGAAAGGTCCAACAGCCTGTCCTCTGCAAGCTGGAGAGTCACGGAAGGTGGTGGCAGCTTTCCAGTCCAGGTCCTATGGCCTGAGAACCAGGAGTGCTGACCGACACTGTGAGTCCCTATCTGAGGGCTGGAGAAGACAGACCCACGCCTCAGCTCAAGGTGTGTGGCAGAGAGAATTCTCTCTTCCCCTGCCTTTGATGGGATGAGGCCTGCCCACACTGGGGAGGGCAGTCTACTTTACTGAGTCTACCGATTCAAATGCTAAGGTCTTCCAGAAATACGCTTATGACACATCCAGAACAATGCTTAACTAAATATCTGGGCACCTGTGACTCAGTCAGGTTGACACACAAAATTAACCTTTACAGAGTCATCAGGACTATTTCCCCATTCTGGTAGCAGTGAAATTGGATGTGCACATGTGTCTTCATCACACATATTGCAATTATTGAGGCACAGCATATACCCCAAAATGCACACAAATCATAAGGATGCAGCTCAGGGAATTTTTACATAGTGAACATACCATGTAACCAGTACTCAGAAGAAACACATTTCCAGGACCCAAAACTTCCTCTCATTCTTGTCCCCCCACTTAAGAGTACTTTCCTGATTATATTTACCTGTTGTGTCTGGGTTCTTCTTCTCAAGGTTGTGTTTGTGACATTCATCCATGAGTAGTTGTAGTTCAGTCATTTATCATAGCTGCATAGTGTTCCATGAGTGGGTATATACTGTAATTTATCCATTCTGCTGTTGATGGGCATTTGAGTAGTTTCCATTTTGGGGCTTGATGTGGACTCCGGCCCTCGGGGTCCATGTGTTGTGGCTGCAATGAACAAATTCACATGGACTACAGAAGTCCTGTGGAGGAAAGGGCCGGCATGGCTGCTCTCTAAGTGAGAGAGGGCCTGTACCTCTGCCTGGACAGGCTGTTACTGCTTTTCTAGGTACATTACATCGAGGATAGTCCTCAACTACTATGCACAGGTTCGCTTTAGGTGATGACTTTTTATAGATAGCGAAGGAAAGAATGTTGCTGATTACTTCAAAGAAAGGGATGTTGCAGATGCAAGGGGAAAAGTGGTTGAACTGGTTACACTCCATACTTGGGAGGTTAGCACAGACTTTAGGAAGTTACTTCAAAGATAGTCAGTAAACATTTGCTGCCTCAATTCAGGGTGAGGGAGTTTTAGCAAAAGCAAGCTTCAAAGCAGCCTAGGTACAATGCAGGCCTGATTCCCCATGGGAAAACCAATCTGTGGGCCCGGCTCCTATGTGCTGACTCGCTTCCCACCGGTTTTCTATATCAGGGGCGGGGCTACATTTGCCATGCCACTTGGATAGGTTCTCTATAGGGGTTACTACAAGTAGCTGCTATTAGCGTTTCTTTGATACATGTCTTTTAATGAAATACATGTACTATCCTATTGGGCACATGCCTTACGGTGGAACTGCTGGATCACAGGATATTGGTATATTACATTTTAATATTACACCTCCCATCATTTTCCAAAGTAGTTATACTCCCACCAGCTCAGTAAAGAAAGATCACGCTTGTCCCATATCCTTCCCAACCTGTGGTGATTGTTGTCCTTTTCACTTTAGTCATTCTAATAGATGTGTAGTTTTAATTCTCATTTCTCTGTTGCCTCTTGAACATCTTTTTTTGTATGTTTATTTGCCATTTGGAGTATTCTTTCTTAAGTGCCTGCTTAATTTGGTCCTTTTGTCTATTGGGTTGTCTGCCTTTTTCTTGATGATTTGTAGATATTCTTTATTTATTCTGGATACAAGCCATTTTTTCAGACATATGTTTTACACAATTTTCTCTCATGGGTTTTCCTTCCAATCTGTTTATGGTACCTTAATGTACAGATTTTTATTTTATGTTTATTTATTTATTTTTATATATTTATTATTTTTTATTTTATTTTTATTATTTATTTTTTATTTTAGAGTTTATTTGAGCCAAACTGGTAACAATTGCTAGGAAGCAAAATCTCAACAGATTGAGAAAATGCTCCAGAGAATGGCAGTGTCACCACTTATTTGATACTTCAGAATCAAAAGGGAAGATGTAAGGGAGTTACATGAAGTCCACTGGTGATAGATTAGGGAGATGGGAGAAGGCAAAGTAGGAAATTTCTGGGGTTGGATAAAAAGTGAAACAAATAGACACCCACTTTTTTACATTTGAAAGTATGGGATAGTTAATAGTCAATATGAGAAAATGCCTCGGCCCGCGAGGCAGTCAACGGGGTCCGCC
>PVKU01016136.1:0-15699 GCA_004027475.1 Anoura caudifer | reverse complement strand
TCCCCCTCTCTCCTCCTCCCACTCCCCTGTTGCTAACCCTCCATGTGATCTCCATTTCTGTGTTCCTGCTCCTGGTCTAGCTGTTTGCTTAGTTTGCTTTTGTTTTAGGTGTGGTTGTTAATATCTGTGAGTTTGCTATCATTTTACTGTACATGTTTTTTATCTTCTTTTTCTTATATAAGTCCCTTTAACATTTCCTATAATAAGGGCTTAGTGATGATGAACTCCTTGAACTTGACCTTATCTGAGAAGCACTTTATCTGCCCTTCCATTCTAAATGAAAGCTTTGCTGGATAGAGCAATCTTGGATGTAGGTCCTTGCCTTTCATGACTTGGAATACTTCTTTCCAGCCCCTTCTCACCTGAAAAGTCTCTTTTGAGAAATCAGCTGACAGTCTGATGGGAACTCCTTTGTAGGTGACTGTCCCCCTTATCTCTTGCTGCTTCTAGGATTCTCTCCTTCATTTTCATCTTGGCTAATGTAATTATAATGTGCCTTGGTGTGTTCCTCCTTGGATCTAACTTCTTTGGGACTCTCTGAGCTTCCTGGACTTCCTGGAAGTCTAGTTTCTTTGCCAGATTGGGGAAGTTCTTCTTTATTATTTGTTCAAATAAGTTTTTCACTTGTTGCTCTTCCTCTTCCCCTTCTGGTACCCCTATAATTCGGATGTTGGGACGTTTAAAGATGTCCTGGAGGTTCCTAAGCCTCTCCTCACTTTTTAAATTCTTGTTTCTTCATTCTTTTCTGTTTGTTTTTTTGTTTCTTTCTTCCTTCTGGTCCACTCCATTGATTTGAGTCCCAGTTTCCTCCCATCACTACTGGTTCCCTGTGCATTTTCCTTTATTTCACTTAGTGTAGCCTTCAGTTTTTTTCATCTATTTTGGGACCAAATTCAACCAATTCTGTGAGCATCCTGATCACTAGTGCTTTGAACTGTGCATCTGATATCTCTCTGTGCTATCTCTCTGCCACTTAGTTATATTTTTTCTGGAGCTTTGATCTGTTGTTTTGTTTGGGACATTTTTTTTGTTTTGACGTGCCTGCTATATAGTTAGGGGTGGAGCCTTAGGTGTTCACCAGGGCTAGGTATCCCTTGTTGCTGCCTTGTGATGCTGTATGTGGGGCAGGGGTCTGAGAGGGAACAATGGCGCTTGCTCTGCTTTCTGTCTGATTTCAGTCACTTCCCCCGCTTCCCACAAGCAAATTGGGCCCTTCTGGTGCTGATTCCCAGGTGGGTGGGTTTGTGTCCGTTTTAGGACCCTGTGGGTCTCTCCAACAAACTCTCCTGTGAGGTTGGGTGTCTCCCCCGGCACCTCAACCCCCACAGATGTTTTCAATTGGTGATTTGAGTGAATGTTTTCAACTGGTGAATGTGGGACTGCCAGATTCCGCAAGCCACCTTGCACATCAAGGCCCTCCACAATCCACCGCCTCACTGGGTCCACCTGCTGCTACCTTGAGCACTCACCAGGGTCCATAAGCCACTGTTTTTTTTTTTTTTTTTTTTTTTTTTTTTTGCCATGACCCCTCTACACCCAACCACCAGACGCTGCTCCTCCTACTGGTCTGGATGAATGTGTCTACTTTAACTCTTTGGTTGTTGGACTGCCATACAGTTCAATTTTCTGTCAGTACTGCTTGTTATTTTGTTTCTAAATTTTTGTTGTTCTTATTTTGGTTGTGTGAGGAGGCACAGTGTGTCTACCTAGGCCTCCATCTTGACTGGAAGTCCACCCTCTTAATTTTTAGTTATCTTATTTGCATAGGACTAATTTACAAACTAAAACAACATAAGATACAAGAGCTACACAATTTTGGAAGAATGGCAGGCTTCTGCCTCAGAGGTCATGCCCTCTAGAACACCCAAAGAAGAATAAGCCTGCCACCTTCTGCTAGAACATCCCCATCCTAGGCTGTGCCTGGAGTTCCTTCCCATCCAAAATACCATCCTTTGGGAAATGAAGACATCTGCAGCACAATCATCCAGGTATCCTTGAGGAAGAGAGCACAAGAGCCAGTGTCTACCCTCCTTCTGTTTTAAATCTTCTGGCTCATAATTCCATGTGCTCTGGAGGCATTCAGCTTTTCAGCCAATCTCAACCTAGGCTCTTTGCCATTGCCTCAGGCAACCTCTTCTTACTGCCTCTCCCCCTCCCTACTTGTCCTCAGTGATCTGATCAGATCTCTCTGCATCAAAAGGACTGCACAGACACAGCTTTGGAGATAATGTTCTTGGTGCAAGAAATTTGAATAACTAGCATGGCTTTTTACTGGTAGTAGAAAAAATGGCTCCTGGTAGGTTGGACTAGAATTATGATTTAGAAGTCATCAGTAGTATGGAAATTGAAGTAAAATAGTCAACCAGGGAAATTTATATTTAATGAAAATAAACCAGGACCGGCGGTGCCTGTCAGGAGAGTCAGAATGCAGTACTTAGAATCAGACACAACGCCACGGACACTGTCTAAACCCCCACCCAGTGCAGTGAGACATGCATTCTTTGTTGTGGACACACTGGCATAGTCAGTGAAGAAATCTGTGGTTATTTTTTGGCAAACACATCACACTGACATTTCATACTGTCTAAAATTTGACTGAAATCTGTGGATTTCAGTTTATTATTATTTTGGTCTCTTCTTGGTTATACTGATATAAATCATTTTATGAACCTAAGTTCATAAAACTTCTCAATTATAGTGATTATATCAGATATGGGGCTTTTGGTGCAACAACCAAAATACTCCACTAAAGGTAGTTTATACTATGAAGACATTTATAGCCTCCATGTAACTAAAAGTCCAGAGGTAGATATGGTCAGAGTCAGTTAGGCAGATGAACCATGATGAGGAACTGAGACTTTTCCCTCCTTTAGCCGTCTGCCAGCCTCAGTATGTCTGATACATTCATCAAAGATGAAAGATGGTGACAGCAGCTTCAAGCATAAAACATCCAAAACCAGATGGGCGAGGAGGGCAATTCGATTCTGAGGCCTACTATCTTTCTCTCTTTTGAAAATGGAAATAATTCATGTTCAGTAAAAGATATAAATCTTAAGTGTACAGCTGTACGAATATTGACAAATGCACACACCCATATCCACTTCTCTATTGAAATATGGACCGTTTTTATCACCCCAGAGAGCTCCCCTGAATGCTTTCCTGGTTAACCATTGACATTGCCACCACCCCTAATGCCACCCAGAGGCAACTGCAGTTCTTATCTTTTAAATATTTCTTGATTCTCTCTCTAATCAGGGATTAAAATTTTTCCTAGAGGCCCTCTGCCCCTAGCACACTTTACTGTACATCTTCTTGCCCGGAAATGTTTGTTTTCTGGCTTTCACATTAAACACTGACTAAACAGTGATTGTAACACCACCCTATCATAGACCATTTATATATGATTCATTCATCCCTTGGGGCTGAAAAAGGTGCCCACTTGACCTTAACACATAGCTTCAGGTCCAAATAAAATTGTATTTTATTTTGTTTTTTAAGCAAGGAAGAAGAGGCAAATTGCAGTACGGGTGCATGCATGCGCGCACACATGCGCTCTCTCTCACACACACACATACACATACACACCATTTTGTTACTCTATACCAGTCAATGTCTGGCCTATGTTCTTCCAGCTTTATTTCACTTGGAAATATGTTTATTCAAGTCAATGATTAAAGTATTGATAACACAAATAAATGTAGAGACCACCCCTGAAGTTAACACCAATTCACACCCAATGCTCTGGTCAAAGTTCTTCATCCAGGTCCAAATACAATCAATTTATACTCATCTGAGCCCCAAATCTCCATTTTAGCCCCTCAAATATCATGAAAATGTCATCTAACACTTTGACTTTGTTTCCTATCCTGGGGTACACAGAGGTGTGTCAGTGGACATGTTGAGTGCTTTTTCCCATTTAAAATACATTTTTGCTTTTTTTATAACTTAGTGGTTTTCATGAGCCTAAGCTTATTTTCAGCTCAAATATTGAGTATTTATCAATTGTTTTGTGCTTGTTACCTCTTTTTGTACACATCGGTATGGTAACTTGGTTTTTGATTGCCCTTTCGTATTTACTATTTTCAGTATGTTGATGATTTCATAGTCAGCCTCCCAATTTCTTTTTACTCTAGCTTCCTCTTGGTTTATATGTTGCAATGATCTTAGTAACTTAAAAATTTGCTTTCTAAACAATGTCCAGTTTTATATATCTAATTGTGGCTAGCATATTCTTCGTTATTAGGGACCCTAAAATGGCATTGGTACATCCTGTTAAAATAATTTCCATAACTTCTGTTTCATCCTTATTGGTTACAATTAAGTCCATAACATCACAGTCCCCTGTTGCATTATGTACCCTCTCAGAGATAAGGGTATAAGCAAGATCAATAAAACAATGTATTAAATATTCTGCTTCAGCAGAATGATGCTTCTAGAGTATGGATGTGTAGTTTCCAATCTTGACATCTGTCTGCCTCTAGGCCAGATCTGAAACTTGCATTGGAAGAGTAGCAGTCCTATTCAGCCACCTCAGGTATCTGTATTTGGTTCACACAGTATTTTCGGTTGATGTGTCTTACCCTGTACTCCCATGCTGTGTTTTCCACCATGCTCAAAGCTACAAGCTCAAGGATTTCCAGGCAGGGCACCCTTGCATGTATCTCAACAGGTGTGATTTTACTTGCACAGACTATAACCCCTTGTTGACATAGTCCAGAGATTACCTAAATCTCAGAAAGTTTGTCTTGCCTATTTTCATTATATTTGAGAATTTCCTCATTATTTTATCAGACCTAGTTGAAAGGTATGAGTGTTAAAAGTATTTATCAGAGATAGAGCTGAAAGAAAGTCAATCATATTTTAACATTTTAAAAAGAAACCCCTTGCAAAGTACTACAAGAACCGAGAGAACAAATTAAAGGTAAATTCTATTTCAAAAACAATTTATTTCATTTTTTTGGTAGCAAAACTCATATAAGTAGAGTTTTTTTCTGCTTATCTCTTCTGAATTGCTGATATTTTCTCAGCTCTCATGTTACTTCCAGCATTAGGTTACACTTAATATTTTCCATAGTATTTCATTTTACCATTTTATCTGAGAATTGCTCTTCCCTGCCTGCCCTCAAATTGCAGTTTAAAGTTCTCTTTATTATTTTGGCAAGATTCCTGTTTAGTGCATTTTTGTCAGATGTGCTCTATCCCTTACAGGGCATCTGGTGTACTAACAACATTAGCCTCCAGTTAAGAAAACACAGTTTTTGTTTTCTTTTGATGTTTTGAAAGGGTTCTACTTGGTACTCATTGCCTTTTAGTTCTTCAAAGACATGGCCTCAACTGGAAGAAGAAATGAAAACACCCTTTCAACACCCACACCAAGTATCTCTTATTATTCATTGCCATATGAGTCAACAAGAATATAGTCTATAAATCTGATAAGTTTCAGGAAACCTCCTGAGGGAACCTTCCATATCAGTTCTATCATGATTTACCTCAACGTAAATGAGAAAGAAGTAGATGCCTTCCCTCTTTTCCCTCATCTGGAGGATTTAGTTTGGATGTTTATCCTCTAACTCTCAATTGTAAATCTTAAGAGACCTACATGCATTTACCTAATGTGTAAAGAATGTTATAAATTATCAGCCAATGCATATAAATATTTAGATAGTAGTATCAAGAATTCCTTTATAGGTTTTAAAAATACTCTCCTTTATTGGTAATAGTTACAAATGATTACATACACGGGACTTAAAATCTAAAGTTGAACATGAAAGTGTGCCAGACACTAGAAAGACAAAAAGACATAGTAATAGTGTCTAAAGGAATTTTGCAATTTACTCAGTAAGCTAGCATTCCTGAACACAGACATAAGCATGTATCAGATCCCCCCATACCACCAGACTTCCACAAAAAGGTGGCACACCCAATCGACCATAACATTGAGCTCACATAAGTGCTTTTGAGATGATTTTATAGCAGCAAGGAAACATCAGTTCAAATTATTTTCTAATCTTAGAAGAATACAAACACTTGATACAGAGAATGGATTTCATAAAAAGAATTAAATAAATATAGGAATGATATTCTGAAATTATAGCCATATGGAATTTTTATGACAAAGATTTAAATAAATGACTTCCATGCAAAATACAGCAATACTGAAAATTAAATAGCAATTTTTACTTACTTTTACTATGACAAGCTTCATTTGGTTTTCACACCTCTGGTTATCATTTTCTGTGTATTCTACTTCGAACAGGGTATTGTACTTTTCTAGTATTGTAGCCATTATCTTGTTGCAGAGGTCTTGTTCTTTCATGCATTTAAGGCCAGGTGGCACACTAAAAATAAGGAGAAAAATTGAGAGGAATTACTTTGGGAAAAGTTTTCAATTAGCAATAATTGTGCCTCAGATAAACCTCATTGGCTACGATACTGCCACTGCCCAAAGCTGAGAGGATTACTTTGTAAAAACAAAAATGCCAGAACAGCTATTTCAGGCTTATAGTTTGACATCTCAATGACTGAACGGCCATCTTACAAGAACATACGGGATTTTCAACAGGCTTTATGGCACAGGTGGCAAACACAAGGCCCATGGGCCAAATCCAGCCCTCCACCTTGTTTTATCTGGCTGACACCTTGTTTCTACCCAGTGGCAGCGCCGAGCTCCTTGCCCCTAGTTAAGGAGTAGTTACATTTATACAATCCTAAAATCACATTCGGCCCTTTGAAGGCAACCACGAGGCTGATGCAGCCCCCAGTGAAAATGAGTTTGACGCCCCTGCTTTATGGTGACACATATGATGTTGTTGGGACAACTGCTGATCCCAAGATCTGAATCAACAGCTTGTGCTGAATAAGAAAAATACTTGTTGTTCAGGAAGAAGTTATAGGTTAACATGGGTGCGATAATACGTTGTATATATTAGGAACTGCTACATGTAAGGTAACATTTACATAAAAGTAAAAGCCATAAAGAACAAGTGTCATGACAAAAGAATGGGTATTTTATTATGACAGAAATACTCAGCCACACAAATAATAGTGATGCAATCTTTAATGATTTCTTAGATAATGCACAAAAAGTACAAAAATTAGAGGAAAAGATGAATATTGCTGGGAAAAATACTGATAATTGGTAAGCCGAGTGATGGGTACATAGAAGATTTATTAAACTATTCTGTCTTCTTTTTGGTATGTCTAAAAATTTCCATAATTAAAAAAAAGTGGGAAAAAACCCTCTGAATACAGAAGACACCACAATATAAATAAGATAAATATCTCTTCGGTAAGATCAGTAGAATACAAGGTCTGTCTGGAAAAAGTCCAACCATTTTTAATATAACAAGAACAGTTTGCATGACAACGATACAACCTGGCAGCCAACGAGGGGGACTGGAATGCACATGGGTGAACAATGACAACTTCACTGTACTTACTAGTCAGTGGGGGTGAGCATGTGTGGCTGTTGCATTCAAAATGACTGAGCAAGTAGGGCAACGAGTCTGCATCAAATTTTGTTTTAAACTTGAACAGTTCTCTGTAGAAACTATTTTGATGATTCAGAAGGCCACAGCTCTTGGCAACTGGTGATTGACAGCTTCATCACAGCAAAGCACCTGCTCACCCACCACATCTCATGCAGAGTGTTTTGGCAAAACATCAAATTACCCAGGAGACTCAGGACCCTCTACAGCCCAGATTTGGTGCCCTGAAACTTCTGGCTGTTCCCAAAACTAAAATCACCTTTGAAAGAGAAGAGATTTCAGATCATTGATGAGTTTCAGGAAAATACAATGGGGCAGCTGATGGTGATTGGGAGAACTCTGTGAGGTCCCAAGGTGCCCACTTTGAAGGGAACTGAGGCATCATTGTCCTATGTACAATGTTTCTTATATCTTGTATTCTCTTCAATAAATGTCTCTATTTTTCCTAGTACATGGCTGTATACTTTCTGGACAGACCACAACGTAAAGATTTCCTACTAATAATAAGAAAGTGAATTTTTAAAAAAGAGACAAAAAACTGTACAAGAACAATTAAAATAAAATAAAGACAAAAACTTGAGTTTAAAAACTTACAGAAGAAAATATTGATACTTGGACAGTCAATAATTATATGAAATGATACTTAACATCATTGAGTAATTGTGTATTCCCAGGGAAAAGCTTTAAAAAGACCTAAAAAGACCTTAAGTTTACACCTTAGGCTGATCTTGGCATGAAGATGTCTATACAATTTAGAAAAAAAAAAATCAGTCCTGGCTGGTGTAGCTCAGTGGATTGAGTGCGGGCCTGCGAACCAAGGGATCGCGGTTTGATTCCCAGTCAGGGCACATGCCTGGGCTGCGGGCCAGTTCCCGGCAGAGGACACACGAGAGGCAACCATATATTGATGTTTCTCTCCCTCTCTCCCTCTCTCCTTCCCTTCCCCTCTAAAGATAAATAAATAAAATGTTTTTTAAAAAATCAATAAAAATAAATACAGCAAAACCTGGGGGAAAAGAAAAGGAGAATCTGATTTCCAGAGTTATCACGAAGTATACCAAGTAACAGGAAAGTATGGCTCACTCAAGGAAGAAAACATGTTGACAGAAACTGTCCCTGAAAAAACACCTAAGGGCAGATATAATAAAGATGTTGAAAGAACTGTTTAAAGATGCCCCCCCAAACCAAAGGGAGATGTGATTAAAGGGAAATGTGACAAAAGTAAAAAAACAATATGTGAATGAAATGGAAATATCAATAAAGGAAAGTTCAAAAAGAAGCTGAAAGAAATTCTGGAGATGAAAAGTACAATAACTGCAATGAAAAATTCACTAGGAGAATTCATAGGCATATTTGAGCAGGCAGAAGAAAGAATCAGTGCACATGATTATAGGACAATGGAAATTATTGAGACTGAGGAAAAGGAAGAAGAAAGATTAAGAAAAGAAAACAGAATCTAATGGACCTGCAGGACACTAGCAAGTAGACCAACATACATATTACGGAAATTCCAGAAGGAGAAGAAAGAGAGAAACAGGCAGACAGAATATTTGAAGAAATAATGGCTGAAAACTTCATGATGAAAGACACAGATATAAAAATCAAAGCAGCTCAGAAGACTCCATGAGGCTCGCATTGAGACACATTACAATTAAACTTTTGAAGGACAAAGAGAAAGAGAGAGTCTTGAAAGCAGCAAGAGATCACATACAAGGGATCCTCAATTAGATTGTCAACATATTTCTCATCACAAACTTTGGATATCAGAAGACTGATATATCCAAAATGCTAAAACTAAAACTTGTCAACTAGAATTGTATATCTGACAAAAGTGTCCTTCAAAAGTGAGGGACAAATTAAGATACTCCCAGATAAACAAAAGCTTGGTGAGTTAGTTACCCCTAGACCTGGCCTGCAAGAAATGCTCAAGGAAGCACTGCACAGTGAACTGAAAGGACACGGAATAGGAACTTGAGGCCTTATGGAGAAAGAAGGATCTCAATAAAGGTAAATATAAGGGCAAATTTAAAAGCTAGTATTATTGTAACAGTGGTTTGTAACAGCACTTTTTATTTTCTACGTGACTTAAGAAGAGTACTACATTTAAGGTACACAATTAATTAGTGTAAAAGCCAGTAATACTGTAACTTTCATTTGTAACTCCAAACCTTGTTTTCTATATGATTTAAGAGACAATGCATTTAAAGGAATTATTAGTTACCCTAGTAGCAAAAGCAGACAAGGAACCTTTCAAGAAAAGGACATTACAGGCCAATATCCCTAATAACCATAGATGCAAAAATCCAAAACAAAGTATTAGCAATTTGAATTGAAAACATTACACACTATGATCAAGTGAGATTTATTCTAGGGATGAAAAGATGGTTCAATATCTGCAAATCATTCAGTATGATATACCATATTAACAAAATAAAAGATACAACTCATTTGATCCTCTCAATAGATGCAGAAAAACATTTGACAAAACATCCACTTATGATAAAAATTCTCAACAAATGGGTATAGAGGGAACATACCTCAACCTAATAAAGGTCGTATATGCTAAGTGCACAGTTGACACCATAATTAACAGTAAAAAGTTGAAAGCTTTCCTCTAAGATTAGAAACAAGACAAAGATTCCTACACTTGTCACATCTGTTCAAAAGTTCTGGAAGTCCTGGCCATAGCCACCCAGGCATGTGTCCTGACTGGTGTGGCTCAGTTGGTTGGGCATTGTTGCATAAAGTAAAAGGTTGCCTGTTCTATTCCCAGGGCAGGTGCCTGTGTTGTGTTTTAAAAAACGGCTTAAGTAGGTAAAGAAGGATCAGACACTTCATTTGTAAACTCTCCTTGTACTGTCATCATCTGCTTCATCAATACTTTTAGAATACCTTCAGTTCACCAGAACTGAATGTACTTAACTGCATTATCACTAGATCACATTACACAATCTTGTCCACATTCATTCCATGCAAATGAATGCTGACATGCTGAGACAGTCTCTCCTATGTATTTCTTTGCAAAATAGAAAAAAATATCTATTGCTGAAAGTGTTCACTGAAAGTCAGGCTTAATAAACTTTATAAAAGGTAAAAGTTTCCAAATGTATATTGTCTTATCTATGAGTCTATTGTAATTGACCTATATGCATTTATGTTATAATTACAAATAGGGTATAAATGAAAAACTGGAAGATTTTTAAGAAAGATAACATTCAATAATGAAGTTTCCAATGTTTCTTGGAATTGAGGTGAGGCTACGGAAACAAAAAATTTTAGAAGTGTTTATGAACCTGGCTCCACCTTAGGCAATGTTTTCTTTTTTAAAAACTACTGATATTGGTATGTCCAGGTACTCAATTTATATTAAGCATGTCAGCTTTCATTTCCCCCTCCTATTGCAGATTTTAAATAGTGCCACTTATTAATCCAAGTGATGAGCCATTCTTTCCTCCTCAAAAGCACCAACAGAAGATAAAACTTCTTAAATGAAAGTTCTAGAATACTAGATGAACAATTACTCAACGATGTCTATATAATAATCAATATTCTGGGGAAACTGAAAAAATTCACGTAAATTATTTAGATATTTTTCAAATATCCAGATGTTTGACACTGTATTACCAATCATTTGGGTGGGTAAATAAAAAATAAATTTTTAAAAAATAAAAAGCTTTTGCACATGCCACCAGGCTGTGACTGGAGGGAGCAGTGACCAGGGAATTGGGAGGCCTGCACAGGGACACAAATACTTCCCCCCTGCTGCTGGCTGTACCCCTCAGACTCCCGGTGCTGGAACCAGAACCAGGAAGTGGTAGGTTGTGCAGGTGATTCCCCGCAACCCCAGACTGAGGTATCATTTTACCAGAGCCAGAAAGCTATTTTCAAGAAAATTAAATAGATCAGCACATGCAGCTGTGAACCAGCTCCTTTTGGGCTGCAGTAACTACTTCTAACAAGGAATTTCAGGCCATGACCACACGTGCGAACTGTGGGAAGTATCTTTGGGGTGAATACCACCCAGGGTGTGGCCTGGAGCCTCCCAGCCTGGAGTTGGCAGTGTCAGAGGTCACCATGTGCACTCCTAGCAGATCTGGCTATGGGAGGTAGGCAAGGTGGGCAGGCCAAAGGACTCTTCAGGACCACCAGCCCACATGGACCCCACCAGTGGGAAGAGCTAGGCATCTGATTTTTAGAAAAAGCCACACTGGAGCAGAAAGGGAAAGTCAGGGGAGGACCCTTGGCTCTCATCTCTGGCTGAGCTAGTGGCTCCAGAGAGCAGGAAGTGAAGCACCTTGTACAACAGCATACAAGATGTGGAGGGCAGAGTGATACTCCATCAGTCAGATAGAGGGAAGAAACCACCAAAAAACAACCCAACAATCCAAACCCAATTAAAACCACATAAAGGCATAAAGGGCAGCAAAAGAGCAAGTTCAGCGGACTGAGGAGATTGTACCATTGAGTCCCACAGGTCTCCTACCACAGAAGATCACACTAAAAAGACAGTGAGTCAAAGCAGATAAATCTAATAAGCAGGAAAAAACAAGAAGAGTCATCTAAAATGGGGAGACAAAGAAACAACTCCCAATCAAAAGAAGAAAGAATCCCCAGAAAGACTGCTAAATGAAATCGAGGCAACCAAACTATCAGACATCGAGTTCAAAATAACGGTTATAAGGATGCTCAAGAAGTTCACTGAAAACTTCAAAGAACTCAAGGGAAGCTTCAGGGAACTTATTGTGAACCACACCAGCATTAAAAAGGACATAGAAACTATCAAACTATCAACAACAGCCAGGAGGGAATGAAGAATACAATTTCTGAATTGAAGAACACAGTAGAAGGAATTAAAAACAGGTTAGATGAAGCAGAGGATCGAATCAATGAGCTGGAGGACAAGGTAGAAAAAAATTTCTAATCAGAGCAAAAAAAATGAAAAAAGACTCAAAAAGAACAAAGAGGGATTAAGGGAGCTGCAGAACAACATGAAACATAATAATATCCATATCACAGAAATACAAGAAGAAAAAGAGGAGCAAGAGACAGAAAACTGATTTGAAAAAGTAATGATAGACAACTTCCCTTATCTACCATTAGAATGATAACAGAAAAAGTCACACAAGTCCAGGAAGCACAGAGGGTCTCAATCAAGAGGAATCCAATGAGGAGCACTGCAAGAAACATCATAATAAAAATGGCAAAATTCAAAGACAAAGAGAGAATCTTAAATACAGCAAGGGAGAAACAGACAGTAACATACAAGGGAGCTCTGATAAAGCTAGCAGATGATTTTTCAACAGAAACACTACAAGCCAGAAAAAAATGGCAAGAAATATTCCAAGTAATGAAAAGCAAAGGCCTGTAACCAAGACTACTCTACCCAGCAAGGCTATCAATTAAAATGGAAGGTGAAATAAGGAGTTTCCCAGATAAAAGAAGGCTAAGAGATCACACCTCCACCAAACCAACATTGCAAGTCATGCTAAATTGACTGCTTCAAGAAGAGGAAGAAAAAGAGTGAGAGAGAGAAACACAGGTACAAAGGGGAAAAATGGCAATGAATAAGTACCTATCAATAATAACCTCAAATGTAAATGTATTAAATGTCCAATCAAAAGACATAAGGTAGCCAAATGGATAAAGAAAACTTGACCTGCATATATGCTGCCTACAAGCGACCCATCTCAGAACACAAGATCGACACAGACCGAAAGTGAAGGGTTGGAAAAAAATATTCAAAGCAAATGGAGAAAAAATAAAAAAAGCTAGGGTAGCAATACTTGTATCAGATAAAATAGATTTGGAAACAAAGGCCATAAAAAGAGTAAGAGAAGGTCACTGCATGATACTGAAGGAAAGAATTCATGAAGAAGATACAAACATTGTAAACATATATGCACCCAACACAGGAATACCCAAATACATAATGAAAATCTTGGAGGACTTCAAGAAAGATATAGACAGTAACACACTTATAGTAGGGGATTTTAACACCTCACTGTCAACAATGGACAGATCTTCCAAACAAAGAATCAAGAATGATAGTTTGGCAATGATCAAACACTCTAGGTCAAATGGACTTAACAGAACCTTTCACCTCCAAAAAGCAAAATATACATTCTATTTAAAGGCACATGGAGCATTCTCAAAGACAGACCACATGACAGTACACAAAACAAGCCTCAACAAATTCAAGAAAGTTGAAACCATTATCAAGCATTTTCTCGGATCACAATGGCTTCAAAGTAGAAACCAACCTACAGAAAAAACTCAAAAAAAGTCAAATTCATAGAAACTGAATAATACGTTATTACACAATTAATGGGTTAACAACAAGATCAAGAAAGAAATCAAAGAGTTTCTGGAAACAAATGAAAATGAACTTACAACAACCCAATATCTATGGGTAAACAGTGAAGGAAGTCCTGAGAAGGAAGTTCATAGCAATATCTAAAAAAGATAGAAATATTTCAAATAAACATTCTAACTCTACAAGAAATGGAGGAACAACAACAAACAAAGCCCAGAGCAAGTAGAAGGAAAGAAATAATCAAGATCAGAGCAGAATTAAATGACACAGAGACTAAAAGAATAATTCAAAGGATCAATAAATCCAGGAGCTGGTTCCCTGAAAAGATAAACAAAATTGACAAGTCTTTAACCAGACTTATGAAGAGAAAAACAGAGAGGACCCAAATAAAAAAAACCAGAAATGACAGTGGAGAAATTACAACTGATACCACAGAAATACAAAGGATTGCAAGAAATTACTTGCAATGAACTATATGCCAAGAAATTTGAAAACTAGGTCTAAATGGACAAATTTCTAGAAACATATAACCTTCCAAAACTCAATGAAGAATAAGCAAAAAGCCTGAATAGACCAATAACAGCAGATGAAATTGAAGCAGTAATAAAAAAACTGGCACACAAAAGCCCTGGACCAGATGGTTTCACAGGAGAATTTTATAAAACAGGGAAGAGCTAACCCCTATCTTGCTCAAACTATTCCAAAAAATCCAAGAAGAGAGAAGACTCCTAAACTCTTTTTGAGGCCAGCATCACCCTAATCCCAAAACCAGATAAAGACACAACAAACAAAGAAAACTACAGGCCAATATCACTGATGAATACAGGTGCTAAAATCCTCAACAATATATTGAGAAACTGCATCCAGCAATACATTAAAAAGATCATACACCATGACCAAGTGGGATTCATCCTAGGGATGCAAGCATGGTACAAATTTGCAAATCAATAAATGTCATACATCACATAAATAAAAGGAATGAAAAATCACATGATTATATCAATAGATGCTGAAAAAGCATTTGATATAGTACAGCACCCATTTATGATAAAAACACTCATCAAAGTGCAAGTATAGGGGGCATACCTCACCATAATAAAGGCTATATGTCATAAAAGAGTCAGTTAATAAACTGTCTAGATTTTAAATTGATGATATAATAGAAGTCAGTTAAATATTTCTGGGATGTGCACTATTCACTCAGAGTAATTATTAACCTTTCTGGCCACTGAAATGTGAATGGATAATATTCTTAAACTAAAAAGAACCTAAATGTTCATCAAGAGGGAACTAAGTAAATTACAAAACATAAAGAAATACTATAATAACTTACAACAGTGGCATAGAGATTAATATTTGCTAACATAGATGTTAATGACATTATTTAAATGTGAAAGTTAGTAACAGTGTAGTATCAATATTTCCTTTATGTAAAATGCATTAAATTTCTGTGTAGATATTTCTAAAAGAATATTTAGAAGCAATGTGAATAGCAATGGGTCACTGGGTAATTTTTATTTTTTACTTTTACCCTTTTTGGTATTATTTTAGTTACTTAAAAAAACAAGTGCTATTTTAATGAAACTAATAATGTTTCTTGGAAATTTTTAGAAGTGATGAAAGTATGTGCTTCTATGAAGCTTAATAATCAGATAACAGTATCATTTCCTCACCCAGATGAAACAAACAACTTTTTTTTTATTAAATTTTATTTTAATTGTTGTTCTTATACAGTCTTCTGTTTTCTACTCCCATCCCGTCCCTCCGCCCCAGCCCTCCCCAGCTCCCTTCCATTTCCACCCCCCCCCCAGCTTTTGTCCATATGTCTTTCATACTTGTTGCTCTAATCCCTTCCCCTTTTTCCTGGATATTCCTATCCCTCTCCTCTCTTGTTCTCAA